>QKWP01000512.1:55684-98201 GCA_003550325.1 Gigaspora rosea | reverse complement strand
CAGAGTCACATTTTCAAAAAAAAACTAAGTTACTTTCTTTAAAAAAAAAAGTTATAATCTCTAAAAAAAAAACAGAATTACATTTTCTAAAAAAAAAAAATATAAAAAACAAAAATTATATTCTTTAAAAAAAAAAACAATAAAACCAATTTTATTCTCTAAAAAAAAATATTTTATTTTCTAAAAAAAATTATTTCTTACTTTACATTTTTCATTAGCATAATTTAAATATAAGATTTATAAAAATTATCTCATTAGTATTTTTAAATATACTCTTTTTGCTAATTAGTTATTTTTAAAATATAACCTTTTTTATCCAATATCTACTTTTCAATATAATCTTTTTTAAAAAAAGAGCCTCCATTAGCAATTTTTCAAATATGACTACATATAGATTGTTCAGGATCCTGGTTAAGAGAGCTATTATTGGAAAAAGTAGTTTTTTAATATAACTATTAATTTTAATAAAATTCTAATTGATTTTATTTATATTTTTATTTATCATCCAATTATGATTAAAATCTCTATTTAATTCTTTTTTATATTTACACCAATGACAAAAATTTTTTGAATTTGCTGTTTTATGTTCAAGACATAAGGCAAGTATTTTCTAGTTAGCAGAAAAATATAGCTTAATGGTTCACTTTTTATTATTATTAATATAAAATTCTAGTTTGATATCTTCAAGATCTTTTGTTAAAAAATTAAGTGCTACTTGTAAAGAATCATAATTTTCAGTTCCAGGATAAAGTAACAGTAAATGATAACTTTTAGGTTTGTATATATTTTCTAAATTATTTAAAATTCAAAGGTAAATATAATATAATTAACTTTATATCCAACATTTCTTCTATTACTTGAAATTTGTATATGTACTATAGAATCCAATAATAAAAGTTTTTTTCTAAGCCAAATAGGAATTATATATCTTAAAATATCCTTAATCAATCTATATATATTCTCCTAACAATTGATTTTATAATATTATCTATAATATTAGAATTATTAATATATGGTTCCAAATTTTAATGTTTTTCTTTTCCAATAAAGATAACTAAAAATTGAAAGTATAACATTTATATACTCATTCTTTTCACTAGTAATTTGTTGCCTTATATCTACTATAACCTATTCTTGTAGAAATCTTTACAAATTGCTGCCAATCTCTATATGCAATTCATGATATTTTTTCTTGATATGTAGTATATACAATTATTTGAATAGAGAAAATCATAAAATTGTTGATTAGGGTTGCAAATAAATTGATAGTAATTATTATTAATAGAAAATGCTATTTTTATACAAAACTATATTATCTGTAAAATAAAATACTACTAGAATTTCTTTATTATGAATTTAAATAATAATGCACCTTTTTTGCTTCGATTTCTTTGTGCTAATTAGTTTAACAAATTATAAGGTTTTAATTGGTAATTTGATTTATAAACATTTCAACTTGTTTAGATTTTAAAATATTAGTTTGTTAAGTTGTACTTGGATTATAAGACAAATTTTAATCTGTTTTTGTTTCTTTTTTAGATTTTACTTAAGAACATTCAAGAGTTACTAAATTATTATAATGTGTTTGGCAAAGTTCATCTCCAACTTTATAAGGGTATCTACTATTATTAAATTAGCATTAGGAGTATTATTTGCTATTTTAAGAAATGCCTCAATAAGTTTTTAAAATATTTTAGAAGCATTTTTACTATAAATTGCATAAGGTCCTTTATTTTGCTAAGGTCTTTTTTTTGTCATTGTAATAAGCAGGTTTAATACTGATTAAAAAAATTACCAGTAAACTTTAAATATATCTGAAAATGTGTATCATATAACAACTTTTTGTCTATACTGTGAACAGCTTATACAGTATTAAAAACCAATTAGTTTATTATGTTATAACAATATAAACTTTACTCACATTACATAATGTCAGCTAAATAAACTAACTGTCTGTAAATAATTGTTGGTAAAATAATGTGAGAAAAATTAAAGTAGGCATATTTTCTATTGTTATGTATAGTAAAATTTGTTACCTATATTTTAAATACAAGAGTTACTGAAAACTAGTTGTTTTTAAAAATTAGCTGTTTGGTTTTGACTTTGTGAATTTCTGGCATATAGCTATTTTAGATGATGCCAAATTTAAGGTTTAGTTAGTTATCAGTGCCAATTTTGTAGCATAGAGATTAGTCAATATGAATACTTCTAAAAGAAATGAGATTTTGGCTTTTGAGTTTATTATTTATTATTTATCTAATTCAACTCTTGAAAAAATATATTGCGTATTATATATGTTATCATCGTGTTTTTTAAGGATTGATTGGGTAAATAATAATTTGTAAACCTGAAAGCCCAAAATTTCATTTTCTCTTAGTAATACCTATACAGGAATTTCTTAAAGCTTAAATGAAACTAATGTAATGTGTTATTTCAGTTTTATAATATTGTAATTTTAAATAATTTAATAAAATTGTACATTATTTTTATTTTTTTTAAAATTGTTACAAAAGCTCAATAGTTTTAATTGCAAAACAAAACCAGTTATAACATAAAAATTATGAAAATCAAAATTTTTTTAAAAGTTATTACAATTCAATTTTAGTTATAAACTGTTTTTAAAAACTTCACAAATTTTGAAATAATCTATACCTTATTTAACCATAATATGTATACTGTTTTTGATTATTTTTGACTTTATTATATTGATCAAAAGTATCAAAAGCCTTATATAATCTATTTTTTCAAGATTTCTATGCGTCCAATAGAAACTAGAAAAAACTAGTAAACCCAATTACAAATTGTTACATACCACTAAATTATACAGATGAATAGCCTAAGGAATAAACAAATTTAAAATAAGATCTATTAAAATGTTAATATTAAGTAAAGCCAAAGGAAAATGAGACTTCAAACTTTTAAATCTTTTATTTATTATTATAGATTTAGCTATGAAAAATATGATCAGTGATATATCAGATATGATGTGTGATTATGTAATACATATAATATTTATTATTCAAAGGCTGAATTTGGTTAATAATAAATAATAAATTTGAAAGCCTGAAAATACATTTTTCTTGGCAATACATATATTAACAAAATAAATATCCCAATTTTATTTGTTAGCAATAGCAAATTCTATGACTTTCTATTTGAATTACTTATCCCAAAAATTTTTGAATTTCTTACTTCTTTCATTCTGATTTCAATGCATAACAACAAATATTATATATTCTACTAGCACCATCTATATTAGCTAATTTTGGTAATAAATTAATGCTTTGTGCACATCCTTTTAAATACAGATCCCATGATTCATGATAATGATAACCAATATTAAACATATTTATTACTATATTAGCAGACTTTTGGCAATAGAACAAACACTTTGTTACAGTTCTTAATTCAATTCTTTCATTGCAACAATTACTAACATTATAAACACCAATAGCATAATCCATGATAATAATAATTGAATACCTTATATTTGTTTCTTTCAACTTTAATTTCATTTTAATAACAGATCCAACATTATTATTTTTAAACTTAACATAAATCAAACAAATATATACTAAATTTTAACTTATCTTAAAGAATCTGAGCAATATATTTATAAGATAGTAGATTGATTGAGTGCACTTTTATCAAGTTAGTTATATTAGTTATATGCTGTCTAACCAGGTTGTTGAAATCAGAATAATGTTTATTAAAAGAATCCACTCAATTGTATTCTTATATTCTGTATAATAGAAAAAAATTTATAATACATTTTCATCATAATCTAAATATGCTATATTATAAATCTCACCTTTATTATAGTGAAGCTATCAGGCTAATAATGTCGTACTTGAGGTTAGCATTTTTCTGAAGTTGCAACTTCAAACACTAAAGCTGAAACTGATTAAAATTGCCTGAAATTACTAACTAATGTATACAAAAGCTAATTTTAGAGGCTAATTTTAGACAGAACAACTTTAAATATCTAAAGTTGCAATCTCATCACTTCAAGTATAAAAATATTACATCTAAAAAGCTGGCTATGAAGGGTTATAAGATCTACTTAAATGCAAAGGAAAATTTTATTATTTTTAAACTAAAATCTTAAGCATATTGTTATCTAAAAGTGCTTTCTACTTTTTGATTCAAATTATTCTAAACAAGAACCTGCAGTTTTGAAATGTGTGTCTGCCATGCCATTGCTTTTTTACCTTAAATAAAAGGTCAGTAGGTTGTTCTATCTACTAATATTTTTCCACTTTCTAATCCAACAAATTTTATAAAAGTCAACATATTCTAACAACACCAACAATGACAATGATATGATCTTTATATCTGAGAAGTTGTAGTTCTTCATATCTATTTAGTATATAAGTTCCTATAATTTATATACTATTTGGTTTAGTTTCTTTTAAACAGTTAAGTTTTTTAAAGAATATTCTGAACTGTTTAAATGAACTTACAAAAATTTTTGTACTTACAAATTATAAATTATACAGGCTTATTTTGGTGTATAGAATCTTTTTTTGGTTACTATTATATATAAGTTATATATATATTATTTTTTGATCAGAAAAAAATATTTTTTGATTAGAAGAATTGGCTTAAAAAGTAATAAGGTAAAGGTACCTATTTCTGGGGACTTTTATGCTAAATATAAAACTTTTTCAAAAATTAATATTTTTTTATAAACCTTTAAATATTAAATTTACAATTAATTTATTATTTAAAAATATACAAATTAAATTATGTTAATATATAAAATTTTTTCGTATTAGCAAAGAAAAATTTTATAAAATTTACAAAATTTGATACACCCATTTCTATTTCCATAGATACAATATAAACTATTTAAAAAACTTAAAAATTTTGAAAAAATTTTTTATTTAATTATTTTTTATGCTTGTTTTTCTTTTTTTACTATCTTTTATTTATTATTTATCTATTTATTTTCTAAAAATTTTAATAATTAAATAAGTATAATTTTTAAAAAAAATTTATTATGATTTTTAAATATAAAATTTAANTTTTATTTAATTATTTTTTATGCTTGTTTTTCTTTTTTTACTATCTTTTATTTATTATTTATCTATTTATTTTCTAAAAATTTTAATAATTAAATAAGTACAATTTTTAAAAAAAATTTATTATGATTTTTAAAATATAAAATTCAAATTTCTAAAATTATTTATTAAGTAAATAGCTCTTAAGAATTAATAAATCTTGTAGCCACTGTCAATGTGGTTCTAACAATGGTAAAAACATCAAATTCCGTCCAGTAGATCAAAAGTTATAAGTGATTTATGTTTTACAATCGTGTAAATTTCTTTGTAGATTTATACAAAAATTTTATATGATTGCAAAACATAAATCCCCATAACTTTGATATACTAGACTGAATTTAGCATTTTTACTTTTATTAGAACTGCATTGATAGTTGCTACAACTTTTATTAATTCTTCAAGAACTGTTTATTTAGTAAGCAATCTTAGAAATTTCAATTTTATATTTTTAAAAAATAGTATTTTTTATTTTATATATAAATTACTAATATATTTAATCTACGGAAATATGTGCATTCGCAGAAATAGGTACCTTTACCTTATACTTATTAAGTTTTAATTATGTGACTTACTGGAAGTTTTGTATTACTGCTTTTTTTATCTATTATTAATATATAATTTAATTGAATAGTTTTTGCTACAAATTTGGGGTACTGAGCAAATTGGCCCATATAAAATTCAATATTTCAATATTAACTTCAGACCCAAGTGTAGTTAACAGATCAGACCTTTAGCAATGTGCATTTAAAAAAACAATTAAAAAAAATTGCATTTATAGAGACAAAATATACAGTATACCAAGCATATACTTGTGTCTGAAGTTAAAATTGTATTTAGAAAGAAGATATACTTATTTGGGCTGCATTTAGAGAGAGTTGACTATATATGTTTGACATATGTTCTGTCTCTATAAATTTTTTTAATTGTTCTTTAAATTCATGTTGCTAAAGATCTGGGCCCAATAAATTGCATTAGAGAGAGTTGACTATAAATGATATTATTTAGGGTTTTTAAATTTCTTAATAGAGCAAATTTTTAAAATATATTCCTAGTGATTAATAACACTAATCTTGCTAGAATAAAAAATTTTTTGTATAAAATTTCTAATAAATTAGATTTAGAATTAAACTAATACAATTTATAAAAAAAACTTGTGAAATAAAATGAATTTTTTTTGAATGAGTCAGTAATATATAGTATTTTTAAGTAATTATTGGTAAAAAGTTATAACCTAATTATAGCTTGTAGTAGAATTAATTTTACAAATTAATAAGGTTATAGTATTCTATATTTTTTTCTATAATTGTTGTGAGCTATAAAGCTAAAAAGCTGTAATGTCATAACCAAAGCCGTAAAGCTACAAAGCTATAATGCTATAAAGCTATAAGTAAAGCTACAATATTATATGCTGTAATGCAGAAATACTATTGCTATAATACTGTTAGTTAAAATGCTGTCCTGTATTAGGGAGCTGACAGAAATCATGTGATTTTTTGGTGGGTGGGTGGGTTAGCTAATTTATCACGTGTAATTCTGGCCAGAATTATCAAATTCTGGCCAAAATTATAAAAAAAAATTTAATTAAAATTATAAATTTATATATAAATTTAAGAGTTTTACTAAAACGCACCTATGGTGTTTTACACCATGTTACACAAATCTATTAGAATAGCCAATCAATATTTAAAATCAGGTGTAACAAAAAATTTCATTTTTCTGTTTATTTTTTTAAAAAAATATTATATCTCTAAATTTTGCTTATGAAACTACCTTTGGGGCTCTAATAAAAAAAATTCCTTGCTAAATTTTGTATATATTAATACCCCGATAAAATCCCAGGCCTTACCCTAACCCTAAAGTAATTAAAATTTTTATTTGTTTTGTAAAAATTTATTTTTTTGTTTTTGTTATACAGATTTGCAAATCTAATTTACCTATGGTGGTAAAACACTATAAGTGCGTTTAATAATAATTGTAAATTTAATATTAATGGGTATCCGTTTGCTATACTAAATTTAGTACATTGTACTAAATTTAGTACAGTTTAAAAAAATTATTTTACAACAATAAAAAATAATTTTTATTTAAAACTTTGCTAAAATATACTTTAATACTAATATTTTTTCATTCAAAATTTTAGTATAAGTTACATATAAAAATTTTGTATAAATTAACTTTAACCAAAACTTATATTTTGCCAAATTTGCTATACTAAAGTTAGTACAGTAGAAAAAATAATTAAAAATACAAATTTATAATATAATAATAAAAATAATAAAAATATAAATTATTTTTAATCTATATTTGATTTTAAAAGTATAAAAAAAATTACTAAAATAAATTACTAGATTTTTATAAGTGATACAAATCCAAAAATGGTTAAGTGGTAATCTGCAGTTAAAGGGTCAATATTTCATAGTGAAAATCGGCGGCGTTTTACTAATTGCCTTATATAGAAGTGGAATGCCGTACATTTCCGATCATAATAAAAAATCCTATAGTAAACAAACAATAAATACTCATATTACATCATATACTAACGTGATTTTAATGATTTAACTATCATTAGAATCAGAAAAGTTGGCTCTGCAAAGTTTAATTCGAAATTATAAATGGTTTGCTTAGTAAATACAATACTTTTATATGTAGAAAAGCCCCATTCACTCACTATAGAAATTTACTATTAAATTCTGCCGTGATTTATTATGAAATGTCGATCATTTTATACCTTTTATCTGCGATCTTCCACTTAAATTTACTTATTAAATTTATAGTAAATTAATAGTAAACTAATAGTAAATTTATAGTAAATTCAATTTAAAAGAGTAAAAATATATTAATATTAAAAAATTTTACTAACAGATAAGCCAATATAGATTAAATTTTAACCAGCTATAAAGCTAGCTTTTCTGATTATAGTAAAAATAAATTTATTAAAATTAATTAAAAATTTTATAAAAAGTTATAGATTTTAGTTTTTATAATTATATATTTTTTTAAATATATATATATATATATATACGTATATATATATGAACTAAATATAAAAATTACTGTTACTTAGTGAGTTTTTGGTCAAATTTAATAATTTTATTATTATTAGAATCAGAAAAACTAGCTCTACAAACTTAAAAAAAATTATAGCTATTAAATTAATAAAATATTTTGATAATTATAAATTAGTTTAAAACTTTAAAAATTAATTAAATTTTTTAATAAAAATTTTTAGTTTAAAAATTTAATTTTATTATAAATTATTATAAAATATTAAAAATATTTTACAAAAAAATTAATTTATATTAAATATTTTATTATAAAAATAGTTTTATTAAAATTTAATAATAAAATTTTTAAATTTTATTATAAGTAAAACTTTGTATTAGATTTTAATAATATTTTCTTTTTAAATTTTTTTTGGGTTAATAAATAATAATAAATATAAATTTTATCAAAACAATATGCTTCTAAAATTACAAGTAGGTTAAATAGATATATATTTATCTATTATAAAAATTTGATATAAGGTTAATAATCAAATTTTTTCTAAATTTCAGTTTTTTAACTGTACTAAATTAAGCTTTTTGTACTAAATTTAGTATAGTTTACGAATACCCATTAAATAACTTTTGATCTATTGGACCAATTTAGATGATTTAACTACCAAAATAATCCTTTCAAAAAGAGAATTCTAACAAACCTAAAATCATTAAATTCCAATTACTAGATCGTAATATCGATATAGATTTGTATTACTATAAATATGATATAATATTTTAATATATTATACTATATAATATTATATAATCTAGATTGATCTTACGATCTAGTAATTGGATTTTAATAGTTTTGGGCTTGTTAGAATCCTCTCTTTGAGAGGATCATTTTGGTAGTTAAATCATTTAAAATGATTGGTAGATCAAAAGTTACATAATATCAAAGTTTTTTATTAATTAATATATAAATTTGTTGTGCAATTTGATTGGCTAATAAGGTGTCAGGTGTGGGTGGATGGGGTAGCCCCCTAAGAAATAGAAATCACATAATTTACGGCAGCTCCCTTATAAAATAATATATTACTAAATATTTTTCAAATTTGATTCTGTAAACTTTACTGATTTAGTACATATAAAATAAAGGTTTGCAAAAAATTGCGTACTTATATATAGATGTGATTATATGGGTGTGACTATAGAGATGCCAAACAGTAGTTTTATTTATTTTTATTTTTTATTTGATTTTTATTTTTTATTTTATTTTTTTTTTTTTATTTTTATTTTTTTTAAATTTTTTTTAATTTTATTTTGTTAATTTTTAATTTATTTATGAAAATAACTAATGTCCACCACAGACGATTATAACCTGTGCATAAATAAAAATAAATCATTTATTAAAACAAAAAACGACCTTTTTAATATTAGTGTTAGAGTAATGGTAAGGAATTAGAAAGGTGCTTTGTATATAGTAAAATTTTGCAAAGAATTTTTTTTTTGCATAAAAAAAGTAGTTTTGTAGGCAAGTTTTTAGGTTAGAAGCAAATTTAGCAATTTTTTAAAAATCTTTGTTTTTGTTATACAAAAATTGATTTCCATATTACATCTAATCCTGAATTTTAATTGGCAAATTGACTACAGCTGATAATCACCTATAGTGTAAATTAAAATATTCTTTATTTATTTTTATTTTTATTTATTTTTATTTTTATTTTATTTTATTTTTATTTTTTTATTTTATATTTTAATGAAATAAACAAAGAGTATAATACTTGTAAAATTATAATATAATTATTATAGTCTTCAAATGATATTGCAATTAGCAGTTAATTTTAATATAAACCCAAATTTTAAATCTATATTTTCAGATAAATTATCAATATTAATATATTCATTAGCATTAATTATATCTTCATATAGTAGCTTATTTATTAAACTTTGGATTTCTTCTTTTTCATTTTGTTGAAAATCTATAATTAAATTATTAGTAATAGTAAATAGTGTTGATAAAATAGATTCATTATTAAACATTGATAGAAAATAATTTCTGTCTTTTTCCAGCAGCTTAAAATTGTTTCAGAAGTAACACTTTTCTATGCTTTTACAATCTATTCAATTGCTATTTTGATATTAATTTCCTTAGCAAGCTTTTTGGAATTATATGTTTTAATAAATTTATTTAATTAAGATTTTAAATGACATCTGTGATATTGAATCTAAATAAATTATAAATAATAAAATTTAATTTAAGTAAAAAATTATTTATAATAATTTTTTAAAAAATACAATTATATTATTATTATAATTAAATTTAGTAGAAATTTTGGTACAATTTTTATTTTAATAAATAGGGGGTGTAAGTAGAAACCAGGCAAATCGAAAATTTTTCAAAATTGAGTTTTTACATTTAACTAATATAAAAACTTGTAAAGAATATTTTTTGCTTAATAATGAATGTTTGATTAATTAATAAAAATTTAAGTTATTTGCGTTTAAACAATTTGGTCAGAAATTGATTGTCCGATTTTAATAGATCGGAATAGATCATCCGATCTTAATTTGATCAGAAATAAACAACAAATTGGAACGATTATGTTATACGAAGCTTTCCGATCAAGGCCGATCAAGACCGAATAGATTCAGATTGTCGATCATTGTTTATGTGAGTTTGTGTAACACAATACAAAAATCACATTATCTCAAAAACCTAATTTATCGATTTGCATGGTTTCTACTTACACCCCCAAATGTATTGATTATTGTTGTGCTAATAAGACCATAAACTATATAAATGCTATGTCTATAGCAATCTTTATATAAATATACATAATATTTACAGAAATTAAATCCTATGCAATAATCAATGCAACCCTATAGTATTAATAATCTGATAGTAAATGCTATAATTAGTAATTCCATTATGAACTATATATAGGTTTGCTTGATCCAAAAGTAGATTTAAATAAACCCAAGATGGGCTTATTTAAACAAAAAGTAGATTAGAATATGCTTAATTCTAAAGTGAGTTCAAATAAACTCTAATAAACTCAAAATAAGTTCAAATAAACTGGATATACTTATTTGAATTTTAAGAAATTCAAATTAACCAAAAATAAACTTTCTTGAACCTGAAATTAATAATATATGTACAGTATAAGAAATGTTTTATTCAAATATAATGATTTTTATATATTAAAAGTCAGTTATACATTTTTATATACCTATTATAATTTTTTTTTCAATACTTGAAGTGGAAAAAAGATACTAAGAAAAAATTTTAACCTTTAATTGTTACTTAAATTGTAGTATATGTTGTGCAAATACATGCATATAAGGTATAACATTTTCTTTTTGAAAAGATCTGGCTCTTGTAAAACAGAATTTATATTGGCTTTTGTTGCTCTATAAAAGCATTAATCCACATTTTAGTATTAATTTTATTGTCATGAATTTTTTAATTTAATAAAAATGGTTTTACAAAGTTTCATATAATTTAATAAAATCTCTTCATAATTTTTTAATATCTTGCTTATAAGAGCCTAGAATAAACTGAGATACAGAAAACTTATTTAAAACCGTTTTTTTGTTTGATCCTATTAATAAAGTCTAGTTCTATTTTTTATTAAAAATTTTAAAAACTCAAAATGAATTTGGATATTGTGCATTGTTTGTATAATTGAATTTTTAATTTTTTTAAATTCTTTTTTTTTATCAAGTCATTAAATAAGCATTCTATGAGAGTATCTGAAATATGTAAAAGTAAAATATAGCTCATTAGGAATATAATTTATTTAATCAATTGCTTAGTTTTAGATGTTCACCTAATTATAAAATTTATTATACTATAAACAAATATATTTAATAATAAGGTAGCTGTGCAGTGTGTGATGTAGTGCAGAACTAGTACAATCCTTCCAATCTTGGTTGTTATGCATATATATGCATGTAAGTATGTATATTGTGACAGTAAAATTTGAGTGGTGTTGCAAGGCTGAATTATGCTATTTTTATTTTGTTTTCTTTCTATTTTAAATAATAGATTAACAGTAATGAATTAAAAGAATCAAAAGTTTCAAAGGATACTTAATAGATTAAGTATCGAAAGCTATTTAAGAGTTATAAGTATAGAAAGCAAGCATTTTAAGTAAAAAGCATTTAAGTATAAAAGGTTATTTAAAAATCTTAAGATTTGTAAGAGTTTTAAGAAAAGATTCTTTAAATATATTTTGGTCTGTAAAAGAAAGTATATAAGAATCCAAAGCTCGTTTTAAAATAAAAGTAACTTAGTTAAGTTAAAATTTTGAAATTATATCCAGTAGAAGTTAGATTCCTAAGATTAATTAATTCTTTATAATAAAATCATTTATAATATTTTTTGTTTGTCATATTTTTGTATTCCTGTGATATTTGTATTATTCAAAAAATAAAGAATTAATATATTAAGGTCGATCCAAAATATCTATTAGAATTATAGTTTTTAATAGGATATTGTGAAGTTAGGTATATCTTAAATAAACTAAGAAAGATTGGGGCAAATTTGTTTGGTGTATAATAATTCCAAAGTTTAAAAGAATGTTGATACTTGAGGTCTGGTTACCTCCGTCTGTCCTGCTATTTTATTGAGCCACATAGTGACAACCGCTATGATCTTGTTACAGGTTCATTAGATATTTTATCAGATACTTTAGTTAAAAATTTATTTAAGGTCATGGAATATATAAACATGTGCTATGAATATTTACATCAGTTTTAGTTATATAATCTGTGATATAATGAATATATGCCAATACTAATTTGGTAGTTGCAATAAACCTAATATCATTATTATCATGACAACTAACTGTCAAATAAGGATTATGGTTATTAGAGTATGCATTGCGTCATTAAAGTGCTATAATTCCAAGTTCACTATAGATTTTTTCTAGTGGTTCAACCAATTCTTGAAAAAAATCAAATCGACAGTTAGATAGTTTTCTGCGATTGTATTTTTATATGAACTAGTACACCGGTAAAACAATATTCGCTTGGCAATTACAAGAATATCCAAATAAAGTTCTTTATCAAGATTAGAAGACTGTAGATCCAGAATTAGTAAAAATAATAGGAGCATTCTTTTTACAATATTATCTTAGAAGTATTATGTTAAGTATATAATATTTTATCAGTCAGATAATTATTATTAGAAAAGAGATAAGTAATGTCTTCTTTAATAATTTCATTTATATATTTCATTAGCCGGCTTTCAAAATTTTTATTAATATGAAGGTGATTATGCAATTCAATGGAATTAAGAGCTCCATGAAGCCAGATTAATATATGGCAGTGTGGTGTTCAACAACCTTGATATTTATTACCTAGAATAATTTTTTATTTTCCAAATATATCACCTTTTATTTTGTTATAGTCTAAAATAATTTTGATTATTTTTTTATAAGAATATTGAAATATTTTGCTACAACAGCCAGGTCAAGATATACTAATCTGGCTCTTTTGGTTGCTATCAAAAATTGCTTAGCAGGCAAAGTATTAACATCAATTCTTTTCTTGCATACATCATTACAATTGGGCTATGCAGGTCTGCGAGATTAATTGTTATAAATAATGAGGATGCTCTAGTGATCATTTTTTATATGCTAAAAAGTGTGCGCACTTGTGCAAATCTAATCAAATTTTTAAATAAAGCAATTTTATTGGATCTACACATGTATGCACTCTTTTGCGCATGTAAAAAATGAACTCTGGGGTGCTCCACCTCTTACAATAACTGCACAAATTTTATTACGAAGTTGGTTACATGATTGTTTTGATCCCATAATTTGTTTACCAACAATACTAAGCTCTTTTAGTAACTCAATAACAATTTGTTTACCAACAATACTAAGCTTTTTTAGTAACTCAATAACAGCTTTATTAGTTATTAGTTGTTTATTCTGCTCTTGTTCGATTGCAATTTTTATATTATACACTGTTAGTTTTGAAATTAATTCAGTTGATTTTTTAAAATTTGACTACTTTGTCATCAAATATGTCCCTGATGTGATTTCCCTTTTTTGTAGTATATCAAATATAGCAAAAATGAACAAACGATAATGCCTAAACTTGAATTATACAAGCATATCAGCTGATTAATATATTGTTTAAATAGTATATACTGTTCATGAAATCTATCTTCATGACTGCCAACTCTATAAGAAAATAAAACTGGAAACATAGCAGATAAAAGTGTGGGATCTGTATATTTATTTTTAGGTTTATTTGAATGTGACATTAATATTGTATCTGGGTAATTTTTTCATTTTTAAATAATTTTTGTATCATTTTCTCAAGTAATTTTAAAGTGTGGTTTTTTTTAGATGGGAATATTATCCAAGTATATTATTTCTGAACATCTTAATTTAGAAGCACCTTTGATAGGATCATGTAATTTGATATATTCAAATATTTCTTCACTATTATACAATTCATTATTTTCTATATTATCAAGGTTATCACTATTTACACAATTATCTAGCATCTATCAGATCTACCACATACCCAGTGTAATTTTCTATTTCTTTTGGATTAATATTAACTATTACAGAAGTTGCTAGCAAGGATGTTGGTACACCATCTTCTGGTATTTGTTCTATCTATTTCGATATCTTTATAGAGAACATTATGTCCCATCAACCAATAAAAAGCTTTTGCAACTTTTTTTCTAACTCATAATACTCTTTTCAATTGTTCTTTGGATAATTGTCCTTGTCCAACAAATATAACTTTCAGATAATCACACAACCGGTATATTGGCAAAGGCAAAACATTAATAAATGAAGTCATCAGATATAAGTTTAACTAATGATTTATCTTTATCAGGTCCTTAAAATAAACTTCTTGTTCTAGCTAAACAATCCTGAGTAACCTGACAGGTAGGACATCTCTGGGTAGACTGCCTAGCTAAACGATCCTGGGTAACTTGACAGGTGAGACATCTCTGGGTACACAGCATAATTGATAGACATTTAAAGAAAGGTTTTGAGTAAATATAATCACATGGCATTTCAACTTGTGATGAGTATGTTCTTGATTAGTAAGCTGAATCAAATTCATATATAAATAACCTGTAAATATTAGTAGTTGTTCCAGAATTGTTAATCTTTAAAGATGCAATAGTGTAGATCCAACCCATATATACATTAGAGAGAGAGGTGGAGTTTTGCCCAATCTAATAATCGTTTACAATTACAATATATTTATAGATCAAATGGATCACACCTTGATAAATCCATCCTCATCTCTCTTTCACATTGACAATAGTCTAAATGCATTCTTTTGGCAGCTTGCAATTGTTTACACTTTAGCATATGGTCCCTAAAAAAGGGTTATATTAGTACATACCCAATCAATCTTAACATTAAAATTTATTCATACATAGTTTGATAAGTGTCAAAAGCAAAACATTCTTCTTAACAATCTATCAAGGCCCTAAAAAAAATCATTTAATGATTATATTAATTTATTGAACAGTTCTCACAATTTTTTTTTTAGGCAAATATAATTTTGATAATTTATATATATTATATATAAATTAGTTTTACTAATGTTTGTCAATATAAGCACAAGTTTTCAATCAAAAATATTGTTTCACTATGACCATTTACAATTCTCAACTAAAATATTACTTCATTATAACGAATACATATGATATTGACATGCTAAACCCAATGATGACATATTAATTTCAAATATATTACGATATTGACACATATTAAACCTTTTACAAAAATATAATCAATTTTAAAATATATTACTATATTGATTACTTTTTAACTTTTATGAAGATATAAATGCATTATAATACCGATTATTCACTAACCTTTCACGATAATATAATCAATTTCAAATATTAACTATCCACTAATTCTTTCACAATAATGTAATCAATTTCAAACACATTACAATATGGACCATACCTAGTGATGAGTTGCAATTTATAATATTCTAAAACAAATGATAAAGCTATACATGTATCAAATTTTTACTTGTGAAACTGCATTTTATTTTCTAAATAAAGTTATTCCTTGCAAAATTTTGTATATAGATGACTTATATATTATATATATACCATACATATTGCACATGCTATACCACTATACAACTATACATACCGTATGTGCTATACATACTGTATACTAAAAAAATTCAGACATCATATAAATGGCACATCACTAACTATACTCTATCTCAATAATATAACTAACTTCAAAATACATTACTACATTTATTGCTTATTAAACATCTCACATTGATAAAATTAACTTCAAATATATTACAATATTGACTCCTACTAAATTTCTCATTATAATGTAATTAATTTCAAACACACCACGATATTTACCACAACCCAATCAACAATTTCAATCAAAGTATTCATCACTATGATACAAATTGATTTCAAAAATACATTACTATTTTGTCTATATTTAGATTCAATATAAAATACCATCTATCCATGACATATCATAATCATCATAATATATATATGGCACATGCAGTAAGATAGCATGAGGTTGCATGCTCACACATGTATATGTTACAAATACTCTAACTCATCAAAACTATAAATATTTATTACTGTTTTCTGCTAAAAAGAATATACTAAATAAACATTGAAGGTGAACAATTTTTTAACATTTCGTACTGCACATCCACTTAATCATATAACTTAGCATTTATAGAAAAATTTTAATAAAATTTTTTCATCAAACAAAATAAAATTATAACATTCAAGTACATGATATTTCAATTGAATCATAATGATTATTATCTATAAATATTCTTACCTTAAATGGCAAACCATTCATTGCAACAATGAAATCATCCCAAAAAATTGAAAATCTTAACCCCTTCCAAAAATGAAAATCTATACATATTCATGATTAGCATAGTAACAAATCATGGGCGATCAATCAATTACATGCACAACATCACTCACATGATATAATTATACTAACATTTAAAAGATTGAAATCATAACAATTTCTAAAAATAAATAAAATAATATATAAAAATAATTATTGAAAGCCAAACAGTTTTTTAACATTTCATACTGTATATATATGTTGTGCCTTAGATTAAAACTTGCGTCTGATTGAATTTGACACATGTCAGATGACTATCAATTGACTACCATTAAATGATCAGCAACAACTGGCCTAAACTAACTTCTAACTTTACTATAATTTTACCCTAACTCTAATCTAATTTAGGTCAGTATCAATTTGACCAAGGATCAATCTGAGGCACAACATATACATAGCTTTTGTAGTAAAATTTTAATAAAAATTTTATTTCGTCAAACAAAATGAAATTAACCTGATGCATGACAAAAGTCATGCTTAGGTTATTATCACGAGGATCTTCACATGTAGCAAAGTCCAGGGATGGGATTATGAAATTGCTATTTATAGTTAGTTAGAGAATATAATGGAAATAGAAGAAATATAAAAGGATAAGAAAGTATTTTTGGAATGATAAGTGCTTTTTCTTCACTGCCTGACTTTGGTCTGGCTCTTTCATAGGTGCCTCACTTTGAAATATACTTGAACAGATATATAGAATTGGACCTAAGTTATTCTTAAATCAGTGAAATTTATGAATTACGTAATCAATTCAAAATCAACAAAAAGAAAACACAGAACATAAATTACAAGAGCAACTTAGGCATTTCCCCTTGGCTGGTGTACCTCCTGAAAAGTTCAATGAAATATTACATATTAGGTTTTGCAATTATGAGAATATATTGGAAAAATTACAAGATTGATATATCGAAAATTGCATTGTTTTTGAAAATTCTGCCACATTGATACAACAGCTAAAGCTTGAATCATTAGATATGATTATTTTTGAACAATTGTTATTACTAGATGCACTTAAGTCCTTCTGTCCAAATTTTGCTGTTTCAATTATGAATTTCCACACAATTACTAGATCTTATTGGTAGCTTACAAAAACCTCAATTCCTCACGTTATCGGTGATGGAATCCAGATGAAATCTTTGGATTACGTGGTCATAAGCAATTATTCGGATTTTGGTTTGGATGAAGTAAAAAAAAAAAAATAGTGATAAACAGATAGGTTAAAGGAAACAAAGAACGAATCTAAGTGATCAAGTTCGGGGCTGAATCCGCATAATCAAGCCCAAGCGACTATGAGTTAATGAACTTTCGTATATAGCAATGAATAACCCATTAAAAGTTGCACAAACAATAGCAAAGTACACTACGCTGGAAAAAATTTTTTTTAATTAATTATAACTATTAATATCATATTGACAGCTGACCTGCAGTGTGCAAGCAATAAACCACCAACTAGCACCAAGCCACACAAACTTGATGACTTATGAAGATTCCCAATGTGGGGCATAGCTTGTGTCAATTCAATTGTGGTGCACAACTTACACCTAATATAAAAGGCATTCATCGAACAATCCGAGTTCTGGTTACCAGGCCAGATAATTCCAAATTGGAGTGTGTATGAAATACCTCCTGTGTAAAAAAAAAAATGTGAAAAGAAAAGAAGCATCCAGATTAATTCAAGTTAACAGCAAATCATGTGATCGAAAAGAAAGAGAAACAGTCACATGATCAATGCAGTGTAGTGAGCTCATGCGGTGCTAACATGATAACCTGATAAAAAAATTGATTGAAGGTTGAAAATTTTATGCACGCATGCACATATGTTAGTACTTAAGAGGCCGGGTACAATGGCTATAAGGGAGTTGCAAAAAAAAAAAAAAACTTGAATGATCTAAAACTTTGACTTACTGAATCAACGAACACGTGATTCTACTATCTCTCTACATGCAACTTCTTCAATTTAACGCTGCTGTTCTAACCAATATCAGTCATTACTTACCTCACAATCATGTACTTATTATATATATATTTCACATACTATGTGCACTGTACAACTATATGCACTGTATATACTGTACGTACTGTATACTAAAAAAAAAAAGTTCAAGACAACACATAAATGCACATCACTAGTTGTTACGAAATTGGAATAAAAGGAAATTGGAAAATGGACATTGTAATGGAGATAATGTTCAATCAACATGGGGTCTATTATGTGATCTTGATAAAGAACAAGATTGATTACATGAAACATTCCAACTGAGAACTGAAGATATAAAGATGTGATTGAATGGGTTCTATATGATAGATTGTTTAAGTTAGCTAGTTTAGTAAGACAGACTATTTTCAACTCAACAATTCTCTTTTTCTCCTACTGTGTTATTTCATAATGTCAATAAATAGATCCGAGTGAGAATAATAACCTGATGCATGATGACAGTTATGCTTAGATTATTATCACGAGGATCTTCATATATAGCAAAGCCCAGGAATAGGATTATAAAATTGCTATTTATAGTTAGTTAGAGAATATAATAGAAATAGAAGAAATATAAAAGGATAAGAAAGTATTTTTGGAACGATAAGTGCTTTTTCTTCGCTGCCTGACTTTGGTCTGGCTCTTTCGTAGGTAATCCCACTAGCCCTCCCAAAAAAAAATATAAAAAATTGAAAGGAGAGGAAGGAAAAGTGAAAGGAGAGGAAAGATAAGTAAAAGGGGAAAAAAGAAAAGTGAAAGGAGAAGAAAGAAAAGTGCAAGAAGAGAAAAGAAAAGTGAAGAAGGAAAGAAAAGTGAAAGAAAAAGAAAAGTAAAAGAGAAGAGAAAAGTGAAAGAGAAAAGGAAAGTGAATAAGAAAGAAAAGTGAAAAGAAAGGAAAGAAAGTGAAAGAAGGAAAGAAGAGTGAAAGAGTAAAGAAAAGGGAGGGAAAGAGGAAAGAAAAAAAAAAGAAAAAGAGAAGAACAGTTCATTGATATTAGTATAGAAATGGGAAATTTAGCAGCTCTACTTCAAATATTATAATTTGGAAAGTATAACTTATTATATAATATTACTTTTACTGTTTATCACTTCCAAAATGCACTAACACAATTTTTAACTAAATGAGGTTTTATTAGAAAAATGAAAAAGAAATGAAAAAGAAAAGAAGGAAAAAGAAAAATAAAGAAGAAAGAAAGTGAAAACAGAGTGAAAGAAAAAGGAAAGTAAAGGGAAGGAAAAGAAAAATGAAAGGAAAATGAAAGGAAAAGAAAGTGAGGAGAAAATGAAGGAAAAATAAAGAAAAATGAAAAAAGGAGAAGAAAAGAAAAGTAAAAAAGGAATGAAAAGTGAAAGAAGAAAGAAAAGTGAAAGAGAAAAAAAAAATGAAAGAGTAAAGATAAGTGAAAGATGAAAGAATAGTAAAATTAGAAATTAAATTTATAGATAAAATAATTTTTAAAAAAACAGCTCATTGATATTAGTATTGAAATGGGAAATTTAACATCTCTACTTCAAAATATTATGATTTGGGAAGTATAATTTATTATATAATACTACTTTTACTATTTATCACTTCCACAATGCACTAACACAATCTTTAACTTAATGAGGTTTTTATTAGAAAAATGAAAAGGAAAAGAAAAAGACAAGAAGAGAAAAAGAAAGAAGAGAAAAGAAAAGTGAAGAAAAAAGAAAAATAAAAGAAAAGAAAGTAAAAAGAAAGTAAAAATGAAAGTGAAAGAGAAAAGGAAAGTAAAGGGAAAAGAAAATGAAAGAAAAGTGAAATTGAAAGTGAAAGAGAAAAGGAAAGTAAAGGGAAAAGAAAATGAAAGGAAAAAAAATGAAAGAAAAAAAAAAGTGAAGAGAAAATGAAAAAAAGCAAGTGAGAATAGAAATGAAGGGATATGAAGGAGAAAAAAAAAAGTATAAAAAATAAATGAATATATAAGATGTAGAAGGAAGAAAGGAAATGAGATGCAATAAGAGAATGGAAATATAAGAAGAATGAATATATGAGATGCTCAGGGACGTGCTTGCTGACTTGTGGATGGTCTTGCTTAGCAACTTGCTCTATAATGCTCATCTGATATTAGTAGTAGAAATATGAAAAATTATAGTAACTACAATAATGCGCACACCCTTTGCATTTTGACCACGTTGGCATATTATACATGTGTTCGATCCTCTTTTTTGTTGCCACATGATCATTATGCAATACTTCGTGTGCGCACATTGAGTTGAGTATTTTGTGTAATTAGAAGTTAAGCATCTACAGCCGTACCGTGGCACTACTCCCACTGTGTTATTTCATAATGTCAATAAATAGATCCGAGTGAGAATAATATAACATTCAAGCACATAACATCTGATTGAATCATAATGATCATTATCTATAAATATTCTTACCTTAAATGACAAACCATTCATCGCAATAATGAAATCATCTTAAAAAATTGAAAATCTTATAACCCCTTTCAAAAATGATTAGCATAGCAACTAATCACGAGAGTTCAATTTAGAAAATTGAAATAATACTTTCTAAAAATGAATAAATAAAAATCAATATCAAAATCAACATAGGCCACGACAAAAAAAGTTGAATGGAACTATCCCTCTCACATTTCATGTTACACATTTTATGTAATCATACTGGTATAATTATTTTACTGCAATAATTAAAATAACAACTTACAAGCAGTATTTACCAAATTTTTAAATATTGATCCATATTTCAATATATTTTTGATTTACAGTTACAGTATAAACAAAAACATTTAGAATTAGATGATTCAAACCTATAACAATATATATAAATTTTCAATTACCTAAAAAAATAATTCTATTGGCCAATGAATTCCATAATTGTAAAAATTATTATTTTTGAGATCAAATTACTGATATTCAAACAAATGACCAACAATAGCTAACTGTTTATATTTTTCTTTACCAATATACAAGCAAATACTATATAAATTTATAAATTATAATATTAGACTAAAATAAATAAAGACTATAAATACCAATATTGTTTATGCCACCTCTTTTTTATTTAGTAAACAAAAAGTAATCATTACATGATTTTGTTTTTTTAATATTTTGACCATTATCACCAAACTTAAGTCAAATTGTATCACCAAGTTTAAGAATATCAGATTCTTACAAATTGGAAAAAGAATATTTAAAATTGAGCAAATTGATCTATATCTACTATTTCCAATTTCTGAATTATTAATAAAAATATTATTATTACTATCTTCAATACTGCTAATTACTTTTTTTCAAACAATAAAATTAATAAATTATTACTTCAATCCAAATATTAGAAAGTGGACATGTATAGATAATAGGTATATATAGTGTTTTCCAAAGACCAAACTACTTTAAACTCAGATCAAGTTATTCTATGTATCAATTGAAGCCTACCATTTAGAGTGTAAAGAGAGATTGTTGTATATTTTTTATTGTTTTTATTTTCAAACTAGTAAAATATTTGTTACCATAGTTCCATTCTATAACTATTTTTCTCTACATATTAGTAAAGTATATTTTTTAATTGTTAGTCATAACAATGTATATGTATAAAAATATTATATGGGGGTGAGTCAGTAGAAAAGGGACAAATCATTTTTAGTAAATTTTTTTTAATTTTTAAACTAAAATATCTTGACAACTATTTAATGAAATTTGCTAAAAATTTTTTATTTTAATCTTGAAATTATATAGCATTAAAATAAAAAAAAATTATTAAATTTATTAAGATAGTTGTTAAGATATTTAAGCTTAAAGTCAAAAAAACTTTTACTTAGAAAAAATTTGTCCCTTTTCTACTGACTCACCCCATATAATTAGATAATAACTTTTATTTATACATAGTACAATAAGCTTATTAACCAAATATTTGGTTTAAAAAATGCAGTATTCAATATTATTGTAATAAAAAATATAGATATTTTGATTACTTGAACTATATCAAAGTTCTTTATTACTAATCCTCTTTGTTTTTTTTGTATTATAATATTATGTTTTTTTAAAAACACAAACAAACAACTAGAAAATCTATTCATAATAATTGTTATGGTATATAGTTCCTCAAGATTTTTTATTTTATACAGTAATATGATTATTATACTTTAATTTCTAATGCTTTACTAATTTTTAATAGTATTTTATTATAATTAAAATTAATACAGTATTGTTTTTAAATAAGTTAAAAGTTTTTTTTATAATTATTATCTATTGATTCTGATATACTTAAAAATTAAATTTAACAAGTTTAAGTATTTCTTTTATTGTTATGTTTAATATTATATGAAAAAGGAGATTTATTGTTTTATTTACTTTCAAAAAAAAAACATCTACTCTCTAAATTAAAGATCTAAAGCTGAAATAAGGGCGTGGAATTCTGTAAGAAATTCTACTTCGGCTAAGCAAACAGCCAAAGTTGCCCTTGTGTTTTTTGGTTTTTTTTTTTACCCAGTAATATAAGAATTGCTCGTCGTACTACGATATTTTATAGATTCAATTGTATAAATTATATTGTATAAAGCACATCATTATAATTTAATACATGAATATATCATGGGAATTATGTGAGATTTCCAAGTGGATATCTATTCATTTTCCTGATTGATTGTGCTTTTTTCGATTGCCGTATGTGACTCTGATAAATTTTCCCCTCATTTTACATTAAAGAGCCAATGCCATAGTTCACAAATCACATTAACATAAAACCATACCACGAACTTCTGGCTCCGGGAGGCCCCAATTTTATTTGCTGTAACTCTATTCTCCTGCTTGGTCGATGAAATGACTATACGCGTTGCCCTGTGATTTAATAATTCATATAAGAGCATGAATTTGATCATCATTATAATTAATATAAATATATTTAAATTCATGTTCTCAACAAGAAGAAAAGGTGTTAGGGTACAGAAATGGAAAGAATAGTAAGGCGAAGGAAATGCTGCTAGGGAACTTGGTAGTGCAGTAGGGAACACTAATAGATGTAGCACGTGAAATGTAATATAAATGTACTAATAAAGGTAAAACTGAATAAAGTACGCCACTGAGCGTCTACATAGGAGTTCAAAAAAAAAAAATTCATGTTCCAAAGCACTAATTTTCGTAGCATTTTTTGGCAAAGTCCTTAATAATGCAGTACACTTCAAAAAAAAAAAAAATCATGTCCCAAAGCACTAATTTTCGTAGCATTTTTTGGCAAAGTCCTTAATAATGCAGTACAGCTTTAATCCTGAGGAATGTTAAGTGTCGTGAAGAAATTGCCACTTTGTACTAATGAGAAAAAGTTTTCTGTTTAAATGCAAGAAATATAGAAAAACATAATAAGGTTTCGGTTTAACTGGCTTGGGATTGATCCATTCACTAGCTTTCTCTTCTAAATGTGATAGATCAAGAACTTTTAGAAACTTGCAAATCCAAGTAGTGTTTTGGAAATTTGCTATTCATCCTACATTCTATTAAACCGAATTTTGTCGTATTCACTAAAAGATGAAAGATTTAGAAATGAATAAAGACCTTCGATCAAATGATAATGATCTTGCAGCACATGAGTTTAAGGAAGAAATTCATTATTTATATTCTTGAGTATAATCTCCATTAATTCGGGGATATCGCCCATAAGTATTTTCGATGCTATGAGTTAGTTTTGTGTTAATAGAAATAAAAGGAACTTTAGGAAAGTATGTTAAAATTCTTTTCGTTATTGTTATTCAACAGCTATACTATTACGGTATCTATCCGTTTTAAAAAACCTGATCTGCTCATTTATAAACAAGTGAGTGCTAACAAGAAAAAACCGGGTTTAGGGCTTTTGAATTTACTGTATAACTTAACGAACTCAGCCTCTGAAAAATATAGTCAATCGATGCACAATTACTACAATTCATTTCAGGGGCTGAGCCCATTAAGTTATAAACGCAAAAGCCCAAATTTGTTAATATATTTAACATATGTATTATCTGATCTAAGCCATAAAACAATGTCATAATCTGACTGAGTTGTCATGGCTGTTCTCAAGCGACACCAGTGTGACACCATTAATGGCTTAATAGGATAATCTAATTGATCACTCATTCAAGTCAAAATCCGACACAAATCACATTTTGCATATTAATTTTTATTATCACTAACAAATCACATTGAAGAAATTCCGAGTTAAAAATCATTGAAGCTGGGCTGGTATTAAATAGTACTAGTCAAACAAGTCTACAGCAAAGTTATCAGTCGGTCTTTATTTTTTTTTTTTTACTTAATAAATTGGATTTTACTTATTGGTTAAAGTTTTTAGTATCTTGAGCAAAATTTATTAATACTGGCCCGTCAGACCAGAGCCTGATGCATTCCAACCCGAATTGGCTATTTTTAAATTAGGGTTAATTTTTTTTATTCATTGATTTAATAGACTATTATATGTCAGTAAGGACTGCAATGAAGATCAACTCTTCAAATCTATGTATGTATGCAATAAGCAATTTAACTGTTAATGTTAAGTAGTATTTTATCTCGGTGGTAAAGTCGTAAAGATTGTGAGTTGCGAATGTTTGGCACGCATTTGAGATTTTGATCGATTTTATTATAATTTTAGACTTTTATTTTTGCAATTTTTATAGTTTGATCAATTTAGAAATTAACAATCAACAATAATATGTTCAAATGGTACCAATGGAACATATTCTTCCATTTCCGTTCTAGTCTTATCATATAAATCTAAATAATTGTATACACCCACGTAATTCAAAGTTTTGTTTCGTATGCAGAATTCGACTAGTGCTTTGGAAATTTTCTCGTTGCCAAGGCGATAAATTAACAACTTTTTTAAAGGTGCATTGCAATGATCGAGAAAAATATCTGTATATGGCTCTATCCAATTATCCTCTAAGTCCAAATATTGCAATGTTAAAGGTAATATTTCTGAAAACGTCATAACTCGTATTTTCAGTTCTTCATCTTGTATGTCGTCAATACTGCACCATAACGAGAGAAATTGAAGTTTTTGTAAATCACCAATAAGCTTTATGAGTTGTATGGAAAACTCAATACCAGTAATGTTGAGATATCTAATATTTGGACAGGATGACTTAAGTGTTTCTAATAATAAAGATTCGTTCCAAATTCCTTCACATGATCCAAGTTTTAATCGCTGTAATAATAAACCAGATTGTTCTAAAATTTGTATTGTAACCGATGCATCAATTGAGAAATTAACTATCTCTAAAGTGCTAATTTTATAATCAAAAATGTTTGACAGTTTCGTATCGCAATACCAAATACGAAGCGTTTCTAAATTCTTACAATTATTCAGCACATCGAATTCTGCACTAAAGTCACAATTATCTATTATAACTTCTTGCAATGAGTTTTTTTGGCTTTCTAAAGCTGAAATTATGCCGTGGAATTCTGTAAGATACTTAACTCCAACTAAGCTAAACAACCTAAGTTGTTCTTGTGATTCAATAATATGCATAATTGCATGAAATAGCGCTTGAAATAATCGTGGCTCATAATAATCATAAATAGAAACAAATTTTTCAAGTTTCAAAGCTCTAATTTTCGTAGCATTTTTTGCCAAGGTCCTTAATAATGTAACAGCACTTTCAATGTTTGAGAATGCTACTTCGCTCAAAAATAGATATTGAAGTCGTGAGAAAAATTGTACATTTTGTCCTAATGAGCAAAATATCTCTGGTTTAAATTTAAGAGAATCAGAGAAAAATACAACTAATTTATCCAAAGTAGCACCATTTTCAATAAATAAATTGAATAGTAAATTAATTGTGAAATTCATCAATGTATCGTTTACCAATTCAATAAGCATCCATTCTACAACTTTTTTTTCTAAATTATATAGATCAAGAATCTTTAAAAATCTCGTATATTCAAATAGTGTTTTAAAAAATTCTGTATTTATCCCATATTTTTTTAAAGCGAATTTTTCGTCTTCGCCAAGAGAAGAAAAGTATCTAGTAATAAATAATGGGTTTTGATTGAATTGTGAAAACGGATCTTGCCAAAGAATAGGGATTGACATTTTGCACCAATATCGGCTCACAAGTGCGCATGAGTATAATGAATTAAATTCATTTTTTAAATTATTAAGAATATTTTCCATTAATTCGGGCATATAGCCCATAAATATTTTTGACGCCATTGAATTCAATTTGTGTTAATCAGAAAGGAGTGATAATTACAGTATTTGAAATGCAGCATAGCCTATAAATAGTAGATAAACAAATCAAATCAAGTGTAACCACTAATCGAAATTGTATCATATGATAATCTGGCCTCCTAATTAAGACCGGGAAACCTTTGTTATATGTTCTCGTCGCTCGTCTCAACAAAAAATTATGCAGTCGATTCGGCATATTACTGTATTATTAAAATCAAATACAAGTCCGATTTAAAAATTAACAAACGAAAGGTCAAAACCACTCTAGCATACCATTAAAAAAAAGTTACGTATCTGAGTTTAAATTTCTCCGAACAAAAGGATCCATTTTCAAAACTAACAAGTATATAAATTCCATATTCTTTCTTATGCTTTACTAAATAATAGAAAAATTATATCGAAACTCTACATATACTACAATTTGAATGTAAAATTCGATGAAGTTTGTCATATAAATATATTAATTCTTTCGATTACTATGAATTTTTGCAAAATAAATCTATACTATTCTGGCAAAATATTTGTCCAAATTATCTTGTAATTGCAAAAAAAAAAAAATAAAGCTACATAAATTTATTTTTCCCGTCCATTCTCTTTTTCGCATTTTCAATCCTTTTCAGATAATTAATCAATCACCCAATTGATTCTCATTTAATATTTTTGATAGGCGTTAAATTATTTCAACTGCACTTTCATAATTGCGGAATTTCTTTCATTATTATTTGAAATTGGGTTCACATTTTTGTGCCATAAATTTGTGAAATTGTTGTTTATTACTTTGTCTTTAATACATTAAATTTGAACTAGGCCAAAAACTAATACATACCTTATAAAAAAAAAAAAAGGCACTTTAATCGTTCTAACAGATGTGACATGTGTTTACAGATAAGAAACCTGCGTTTTAAAATAAGGAATATGAGCAATGCCATGCAAAATTAATTAATTGGTTTTCTTAACCCGGCCAGGTCAAAATTTAGAAACTTCCAAAAAAATTTTTTTACATATTTTAATAACAGGAGGAATTTTTTTAAAAAATTTTTTTATAATTTTATAAATTTTATATATGAATTTAAAAAAAAAAGCCAGTCATCCTTTAGCTGGTGATAGAATTAATTTTACAAATTATTATGTTATGGCCTTGCCATATTTTTTGCCGTAATTGTGGTGAGCCGTTAAGGAGTCTTAATGATTGTGGTAATCATGACATCATGTACAGAAATGATTAAAATTGATCATTAAGGAATCTTAACGATTGTGATAATTGTAATGACAGTACACTGAAATTATGATCGTTAAGAATCTTAACGATTATGCATGTCAGAGTGCGAAAATTATAATTATGATTGTTAAGAATCTTAATGATTGTGCACATCAATGCACAAAAATTATGATTGTTAAGAACCTTAACGATTGTGCACGTCAGTGCATGAAAATTATGATTGTTAAGAATCTTAATGATTGTACAGTTTGTGCACAAAAATTATGTAATCATTAAGATCAATGCACATCAATATATAGATATAATACTATGCACAATAGTGCACGGATTTCAATTTTTTGTATGATAATGTGTATTAAATTTTATGCACGATCAGTTTCCATGCAGTTTCCATGCAGTGATTATGAAACCCATGCTTACTCGCATTCAATTTCGTATTTATGCATGCATTTCTGTGTATCGAGTTTTTATAGGGTAGTATTAATGTATTTTTGTTAATTTTATTATCACAAGTGAATCATCTACTTACAATATAAAAATATTTTTAAATTTCAATAATAATTCTTTAACGCTCTAGTATTATTAGGTTTCTAATAATTCAAAAAATTTTTAACTATATATTATTTGGCCTTAAGATACAAAACTTTTTGATAAAATTTTTTTTACTCAAGTTATTATAATTTCAAATAAAATTTAATGTTGTTTATAAAAGATTTTGAATAAAAAAACTGCTACACAATAATAATAGTAATAATAAAAGAACAAAATTGCATATTCTGTTCCAAAATCACATATTGGTTGAAACTTTTTAAATAAACATGGCCTGCTTTTTTTAAAAAATTTTATACAATTTTTAAAACATTTTTTTTTAAATTTATAAAAACTTACCCAATTATGGTATTATAATATGAATTAATATAGATGTAGCTGTAGAAAACATGTAGCCTGTGTAACCCTAATCATGGGGTATAAATAGTGATTATCAACTGATTAAATCAGTTGTATTTTTTTTTAATTTTTTGTTTCAACGTGTTATAAAGGAGGCGGGGGTATTGTGGACAGGGGGGTATTGTGGTCAGGTGAGATATCTTATGATCCAGTGATTGGAATCAGATAATTTTGGTACCATTCGATTCGTCTCTTTGAGACGAATCGAATGGTACCAAAATTATCTAGCTCCGACCACTAGATCGGAAGTTATATATAAAATCGGATTTTTACTTAAAATTGGATCATCATAATGCAACAAAAACCAAGTATTTATCTATTTATCCTTTGATTATTCAGTGATAATTTCAATTTTTAGTAACAATTATTAAAAAGAATAAAATTTTTGCAGCAGTAAAAAATGTACAGTAGCTTTTATATTCAAAAAAAATATGTATGCACATATGTATACATAGTAATTTTCACTTAATTTCGGAACCGTCTTATACTTGGTTCGCAGATGTTACAAATGACCAAAATAAATATGTGGTTGAAGAGGTGAATAATCACGTTAGTGCAGCTAAGGTTGTCAAAAAAGGGTATAGAAATGATCAAGTGGTATACATGATCGCGTCGAGTAGGTATTAGGAGGATATGGCGACATAATTAATGCAAAATGTAATTAGTTACGATAGAGTCAAATATAATTATGTCGAATGTAATAGAGAAAATGAGTTAGGTAGTGTGAAAGAATAAATATGGAAGCAAAATATAATGAAATAGAGGGTTTTTTGGCTCTTTGAGAGCAAAAAATATTAAGTAAATAAAATTACTTACATTCCAAACATACATAACAAAGCTTGTGTGTTCGTGATAATACAGGGGAGGTTCCTGTATTGAGCTAAATTTGTAGTAACTTTGGGCTACTCCTTAACCCGCGACAGTAATACGCGTCACATAGTGTACACCTCGCATAGTGTATGCGTCGCATAGTGTACGCGTTAGCGAAATCATCAAAAATGATCGAACATTTATACGCCGTTTAATTTACACGTTCTCTTTTTGGAAATTGTGCCCTTATACAAATAAAAAAAGGTTACTAGTAACTTACACCGGTCACGTTTTACTCACTCACGTGTATCAGTCACGTTATATTAAACTGCAAGTTAGCATTGGCAAATTCAAAGTATCAAAAGTTAATTCAAAGTATCAAAAAGTCAAATTTTTTACAACTCTTATTTAACGAATTAATTTAATAACAGCCTTTTTATTTTAATGCAAATTACAAGCCTTATACATTTACGTGTTTTCTTTAATAGGTAAAAATAAGATGCAAAAAGCCTCTAATAACCAAAATAAGCTCGAGGAAATCGGCGTAAAGCAATTCTCGCTGCAATTAATAAGTTCAAAAATTATCCCACGAAACTTAAACGTCCTAGCATAAGTAAACTATCTAAAGATTATGGAATTGCTAGAACTACTCTTAAACGTGCGATAGATAACGATGGCCCTCCTAAGCGCCCAGGTCCACCTACTGTCCTAACTGAGTATGAAGAAAGCCAACTTGTTGGGTATTGCATTAACATGCAAAAACTTGGATTTGGTCTAACTAAGTCTGGTGTCAATTATTGCGTAATGGAAATAATGCGAAGTAACAAACGACCACATCCATTTGGTGATGGTGGGCCAGGTCAAGATTGGTGGACCCGTTTTATGAAAGACCATCCTGAGCTATCATTTTGTGTCTCCCAAGACTTATCAAAAGCTCGGGCACAAAGAGCAAATGCGACAATCGTTAGAAACCACTTTAATAAACTAAAACAAGTAATTGATGAAAATTCACTATACAAATTTGGAATATGGATGAGACCAGGTTTGTTCTTGACCTACATTAGAAAAAGTAATATCAAAAAAAGGAGCTCAGCAAGTTCATAAAGTTGCGCACGGAAATTCTACTGATCATATTTCCGTTGCACCCATGATTTCAGCTGCTGGATCATATATTCCTCCTTTGATAATTTACAAAGGTGCCTGTATAATTCCTGGTCTATTGGAGGGTGCGCCTTCAGAAACCGTAATGGGGGTTTCAGATACTGGATACATGAAAGAAGATCTTTTTTTAATGTACCTGACCCATTTTAACAAATTTACCCACCCACCCGCCCAGTATTATTAATGCTTGATGTCATAAGAGCCATATAACTTATATGAGCATTGAGTTCTGGCGTAAAAATGAGATTCTTCTTTATGCGCTTCCACCTTATATGACGCACATTTTACAGCCATCCGAAATTCCCTTCGCAAAATTAAAAAATGAATATGAAAAAAATGTAACAAATATCAAAACGATAATAACGGCAAAATAATAACAAAATATACCTTTGCGAAGGTCTTTGGTTCAGCTTTTCTCGAAACCTATACGCCTTCAGCTATTTGCAATGCCTTTAAAAAAATGAGAATATGGCCGTTTGATCCCGATGCAATAAGTCCAGACCACTTGGACCCTTCGCTAGTAACAGAAAATTTTGATATTGTACCTTCAACTAGTAAACCTTCAGATAATCAACTTCAAAATTCAACTAACCAACCACTCGCTACGCAATTCGTTGAATTGTTTCAACAACCACCCAAAAAAACAAGCTGCGTTCACTTGACTCATTTAAACGTTGCCTTGTTAGAAAAAGAAAAAGAACTTCTTGAAAATGAGAATAAAATACTAAAAAGCGAAAATGAAAAATTAAAAACCACATTTGCAGCGATAAGTGAAGAATTAGAGTCTTATAAAAGCCCAGGAACATGTTCTCTAAGAACAGCTCTCAAGTATCCGGTTCCTCGAACTTCTCAATCTGAAGTACCGAATGTCTTTTCAGATCAACAGGAATTTGAATCACCTCTACCTAAAAAACGCAAAACCCTTCCGTTTGCACGGCTTCTCACTTGTGAGGAAAGTTGGGAGCAGTTAAGAACTGCAAGGGAAGAAGAGAATAAAAAGATTGCCGAAACCAAACAATGAAAAGAAATAGCGGCTGAAAAAAAAGAAAAAAAAGAACGAAAAAAAGAAGAAATAGCACGAAAAAAAGAAGAAAGGGCACGACAAAAGGAAGAAAAGGTAAGAGAAAACAAAGAAAGGGCATGACAAAAAGAAGACAGGGGTGCGGCTAAAGGAAGAAAAGAGAAGGCGCAAGAAAAATAGGTCCGTATAAAAAGAGAAAAATTTTTTTTTAAATCTAAGATCGACTACAATACCCCCTTTTTTACAAAATTAGCATTTTATATTCCCTTATGTAATGATCATTTATGCCTCAAATTTGTTTGTTACACAATACGTTTCTATATCGGTTGTACTTTATATTAGGCATAGTTTATATGTTAATCGTAGCTTGAAATTTTATGCGCATAATAAAAAGTTTTGCTAATAAAGACCTTAACCTGTCCACAATACCCCCGCCTCCCTTATATCATAGTTATTAATAAATTTTTTTTTTGTGACAGTTTCAGGTTGTCGTTGTTAGTGTCATTAGTTCTAGACTCTTCGTTTTGAGTTGGTGTCTTCAGTTCTAGATCCTTTGCTTGGAGTTGGTGTCATCGCCGCTACTGGAGCTATCGTTTGGAATTGGTGTCATAGTTTTGTTTCGCCATTGGTGCCTTGGTGAATCATGTATTGCCGTTGTTGTTGACTGTTGGTAGCTGTTGGTAGGATTTGTATCATTATTGAATACGTCGTTTAGGTGTATGTTGGCAATAACAGCCTCAGTTTTGTTGCTGATGCGTCATTTCATGACAATGATGGCTAATGCTATAATGACAAGGTAGAAAGTTAGTTTTTTTTTCTAGAACATTCATGAAAATTGTGGGCAATTGTCTTGGTATTTGGGGCATATGCTTTAATTTCTTTGTCTTGCTTTTTTGATTCGTGAATATGTTACTAACACACGTTTCTTTTTTTCTAGGATTGTAGGCTTCGTTTGTCTTTGAAAATCCTGGAGAGTATGGCTTTGTAGATCTGTTTTTGTTTTTTCTTGTTTCTGAACGCATTACTAATGCTTTTTTTCTTGTCTTAAGAACCTTTAGGGTATTTTTGAACTTTTTTGAGATTTGTAAAATGCATGACTTGCAAGTCTGGGACGTTAGGTGGGGTCTATTAGGTAGCTGTGATCGGGTAGTTGATATTAAATATCATTGTTTTATAATATGATATAATTGTTGTATTATGCCTTGGAAGTGTAATAAATTAATCGTATATGTAATAATTTTATAATAACTATATCGATCGATCATGAGGCCTAATAATAATCTTGAGACCTAAAAGTTAGGGTTAGGGTCAGCTTTCATTATGCTGAGCTTTGGGAGGGGGTATTATTGTATATAAATCATGTAACGGCTTATTGATTATATCGATCATGTTAATCACATAATATAGGGTGCACTTAATTAGTTAATAAGTTTTTGTCACCCTATGATTCTTGATTGGTACACCCTAGTGGAATTAGCTAATAACTATTTATATAGTTATATATATATAGTATATTATGTTACATAGGCTACATATAGTCGCGGCTACATATAAATTTTTCCTTATAATATATAAAATATTATTTATAAAATTTTTCAAAATTTGACCCAAACAGGATACAAGAACCAATTAATTAATATTGCATAGCCTTACTTATATTACTTAGCATGGGTCAAGAATATAGGTGCTAGAGAATGCTATAACTTTTGTTATAACTTGTTATAATATAATAAAGTTATACAAAAATGTTATAACTCACTATAATTTTTATATATGTATTACAAAGATAGCTATGACAGTTATAGCAAAAGTTACAGAAGTTTCAAATGCATCTCTAGTCAAAAATTATAGTAAGTTTTATTTATTTATGATCTATTTTATTTTATTTATTTTATAGTGAGTTAAGAAAAATAGGTCAGGTGGATCAAGAACAATGTCTTTGATTAACATTAAATATGGCAAATAAAATATGTTCAAATTATATTATTCCAAATTTTTGCATTGTGTAATATCATATATCTTTTTTATTATATTATTTTATATGTGCTGAGTTATATAAGTAAAAAATTTTTAAAATAAAAATTAATACTATAGAGTACTGCATACAATATCTACAATGACATATTTTTTAAATAATAAATTTAAAAATTATATCTATTTTATATTATAATAGCATTTTAAAAGTTGACCTATATTATTTGTCATGAATGATACTGTATATAGCACAATAATAAATTAAAATTAATAATATAAACATTACAGCTATTGTTCAACATGAAATAATTGTTGACTGGCATATTATTTTAAAATGGGTATTGCTATTTCCACTATAGCTTTTTGCTATTTCGACTATAGTAGATCACATAGCTTATACCTTTCCAAATAGTTCTGGCTCATAATAAATTATAACATACTGATCATGTGACTTTTGGTCATGTGCTAGTTTGTTGTTACATAATACTGTAGAAGTTAGCTGATCACGTTTGCTCCCTATATTCTACCCTTATATTGTTTTCTTGCAGATTGTCTTCGTGAAAATGGTACCAAGAATGGTCTAAATCTGGAACTGGTAACTTTGCTATTAGGTAAGTTCTTGTTGCTAGTTTTTTGGTTTGTTGTTTTGTTTTTCTCTTTTTTACTAGTTCTTTTTATTAATCTTTTTTTTTTTAGGTTTTGCTAAAAAAAGAGAAATAATAAGAGATAATCAACAAGTGATTTTGCTATGAGTTTTTATTTCTAGTTTTTCTGGTTTGTTTTTTTTTCTCTAGTTCTTTTCATTAATATTTCGCTTTCTTGTAGGTTTCACTAAGAAAAATAAAATGTTGGAAGAAAGGATCAGGAATTTGAAACAGGTAACTTAGCTATAAGTTTTTTTATTTTCGTTTTTTGTGTTTGTGAGAGACTTTTTTTTACTAGTTCTTTTCATACTATATTTTTTTCTTTGTAAGTTTGTCTTTGTTGTAAAAAAACAAAATGGTGATGGTAATAATTAGAAAACCGGAACTGGTATTCTGAGTTAATATTCTCCATTTTTTTTCCTATACTTTAAAATTATCTTTACTACAAGTAGTGATGGGCAACACGCGAGATCCACGCGCGATGCGCGGAATTTAAAAACTTCCATGCGGGATTTTTAATATAAGATTTTCTGGCCTGCGTTAGCATATAATCTGGCCCGCATTAACAAATAATCCGGCCTGCTTTAACATAAGTGGGCCAATTCCTAATTAGTATTTGATGTACTTACATAAAAATATTATTTCATTCCACATATATACGTGCATACAGATATAATGGGCATACTGTACGTTGAAATAAATTTTTTAAAATTTTCATGATTAATGAAGTGGCAATCTAGACTTTAATTTCTTGCACAAATAATGCACCAAGAACATTGTGTACTATATGGGAGAAAATCTCCAATTTCAGTGATTATTTAATATGAATGATAAGGTTAAATAAAATTCGAGCCAATCAGTTATGTAATTCAGAAATTATAAGCCGATTATGAATTTCTTATGAGTCGCTTATGAATTTTTGTATGTATATAACCTAGTTATAAATTTTTGTACGTATGTATAGTACCTGATCACTTATAAATTTTAGCACATTTATACCTGATTATGCACCTGATTACTTATAAATTTTATACGATTATGATTGATCACTTTGTTACCATTAGAATTTTTAAATATATATTTATGAGTAGTCTTATCATAGACCCGTGGTTTACACTAATAACCTAAACTCCAAAGAGGTCTACATTAAGACAATTAATTTAATCCTAGACCCCATATCTAACCAATCAAATTTAATCACATGACAAATATTAATTTGGCAGTGACCCTCGCCATGCTGATCCCATGATCAGCCAATCAAATTCGGTCGCGTGACTGATAGTTCATCAAAAAAAAGAAAGTTTCCAGACACCATATTTTTATAACAAAAATACAAAAAAATAAAAAAAATTTTTAAAAAAAATTTTATTTATAGAGTTTAAATTCGATCACGGGATACCAAAATTTCCAAGTCTTTTACACGAAATTACCTAATTTTTTTTTTTATGTTTTTTAGGGACAGAATCGAATACAAAAAAAATGAGCGCACCCAAAGCAATGCACGACACCAATATATGCCGCACCCAAAACAACGCACAACACCAAAATTTTTCAAGCTTTTTACACGAAATTACATAATTTTTTTTTATTATACTGTTATAAAAAAAAGGACAGAATCGAATACAAAAGAACCGACTATATACAGCACACCCAAAACAACCCAACAACACCAAGAAACGACGATACACAGCACCCAAAGCAATGCACAGCACCAAGAAATGACATACACGCCAACTACAACACCAAGAAACGATGATATACGGCACACCCAAAGCAGCGGCAAAACACCAAGAAATGACGATACACAGCACCAAAAAAACAACCACACTATTGAAATCGAAGACGATGCGAACATAAACGATGGCAGCACAATATAAAGTAAAAACTAGTTAATATACTAGTATAACAAAGAAAACAACAAGACAACTCACCTAACGGAGAAATACGAGGCCAACTAACAGAAAAACTTACAAGACCATCTAACAAAAGAATGCCTTCCACGAACCCAACGAAATGAAACAAGGCCTATATGTAAGAAGAACATCCAAAAAAGTAAAAAGAATTATTAATTTCGAATATCAAAAAAAAACAGAATCATTCCAGAAAACACACAAAGCTACGCGAACAGAAAAACGTGCAAGACCACCTACCGGAGAAACGTACAAGACCACTCACCTGAAAAATGTACGAGAACACTATTCACAAGTCGGAGAAACGTATTATTCCAAAAAAACGCCGAAGAGCCATAGACGACCATTCCACAAGAGTTATGCAAGACCACTTCTCCCATTAGCGACGACACCAACAACAACAATTAAGACGATACCAACGACAACACCTGCTACGACACCAATGACGACACCTGCGACGAAACCCGCGATGACACCAACGACGGTAGCTAAAAAAGAAAAAAGAAAAAAAAGTTAAACCAAAATAAACAAAAAAACAATCGAAAGAAAAAAAACAAACGAAAGAAAAAAAAAGAACAAAAAATCAAACAAAATCAAAAAAAAACTTATCTTGATGATCTTATGCATATAGGAGTGCATGGGCATAGGTTAAGGATTTTCTATAAAAAAATTTTAATATAAACCTCTATGAGGTTTATATTATTTAACGTAAAACCCGGGTCTAGGCTAAGGTTTTTCTATATTTATATAATAATATTTTAAAAATTGATAAAATTAAGGCAAATCTGAATTGATGAATTTAATAATTATAAAATCCAAATGTTTAAAAGTAGGTAAAATCTATACAAGCATTTTATTTGTAATAAATGTAGTTAGATTTATAAGAAATGATTATTATTTTAACGAGAAATTACATTCCTAGTGATGATATATATATATATATTTATTAATCGTGAAAAATTCAGAAGCTCTACTCGATCCCGCGAATCCTGCGAATCCCGCGAATCCCGCGCTATCCTGCGCAGGATCCCGCATCCCGCGTGGGATTTTTGAAAGAATCAAGATTTGCCCATTACTAACTACAAGTAACCAATATGAATAGCAATATTTGATTCCACAAATATGTTAACACACCAGAATTTGAGTCTTAATAAGCCGAATCGAAGGTACAAGCCAATTTAGTCTGTCGAATTAAGTCTCGAAAGGTTTATTAAACAAAGTCAAATTCAAAAGACAGTTCACAGAGAATATTCAGATAAGTATTACTTTTATTTATTAGAAGGTGGAATGAGTTTATTACTTGGAACATTTGGTTATTAAATACATTTTTGATTTTAGGAATGTTACGCTCCAGAAGCTATGTTTATGCTACTACTTGTGATCTTGGTCCCGAAGAGTTAAAAAAATCAAATCACTCTTCAAAGAAGAGATGAAATAAAAAGAAAAATTATATTAGTTTAGAAAATAACGGAATAGAAAAGAATTCAATTCATAATTTTGATTATACAAGTAGAATATTGAACAGGCTGTGTATACGCTCCTACTGTCACGTTTATGCGACTTGAATAACATATGATTAAGCCACCCATTATTATCATTTCGGTACAAGTTATGAAATGTTCAAAAGAAATTAATAAGATTACTATTTTGGTATAAGTTATGAAATGTTCAAAAAAAATTAATAAGTTTGCCAAAACTGGAAACTAAATTTTTAATTCGTTACATTAGTTTAATATTTTAACTTGGTAGGTTTTATATTAACTATTTCTGTTCTGGAATCATTGAAACGTATAGAGTAATGTAAATAAGATATATGGCAGATACATATATGCATATGTTTCTAAGTATATAAATAAATTTTGGGTTACCAATTTGTATGAGTAACTATTTAGCTTAAACTACATTTAATATGCCATGTATTTTTTGTGATACTTAAACATGCAATTGAATTCATGTAATATTTTTGGTCCCTATAATAGAATAGAATTAAAGGGCTAAAAAAATTGGTTGATTCAGCCAAATTTTAAATTTATTTGATTTAGCCGGATGTAATTTAACTAATAACCATTTTTAATTTTATTAAATTGTTCAAAAAAAGCAAATAAATAGACGATTTGGCAAAATAATTTTAGCAAATGATATGAAATTTCTTATCTCGAAGTAATGATTCGGCTGATGACTATAAAATTTTTTCAGCCGTAAAGACAATAATTGAAAATAAAAAGGAAAAAAAGTAATAATAATAGGGTCCTAAAACAGTAGTTAAAATAGAGTCTGATTAAAAAAAGCCAAGTCAAAAAAAAATGTGTGAAATAGAAAAGAAGCAAAAGTAATTCAATAGTTCCAAAATTATTGTTCGAACGATTATATAAAATGTAAGAATTTTGTTTATAAGAGATCTAAAAGTATAAAAATACCTGTAAAATCCAAAGTAAATTCTTATCAAATTACAAAAAAAATCAAAAATACCTTTTTATCGTATTAAAGACATTTTAAATAAAACTTGTTAATAAAACTTATTTCTGTTGTAAAAATGTCTTTATTACCACCTTCTACTAGTAATTTTGAAAGCTGTGATGCTCTTATCCATCATGCCAAAACACATGCCCTTAGTCCTGGATATGCAGTAAGCACCAAAAGATCTGAAAAAGACAAATTTGTCTATTTAAAGTGTGACAGAAGTGGTAATTATCGTAACAAATTAAATGTTACTGATGAAACTCACCAAAGAGACACAAGCACACAGCTAATAGGTTTTCCTTTTGAGCTCTATGGTAAAAAAATAAATAATGGTCAATAGCAATTAATAATTAATAATGGAAGTCACAGTCATGATGCATCTGAAGATATCTCAGGTCATCTGTCTAGTCGTAGATTGGATGAAGAAGATTGACAAAAAGTTTATAATATGTCTACTGCGGGTATTTATCCTCGAGAAATTCTCTCTACTCTTTGTCAAAACAATCCAGATAGCCTAGTAATTTCAAAAACCATCTACAATGAATGAGAAAAGATTCGATGTAACAACCTTCAAGCCCGTAAACCAATCCAGGCTCTTCTTGATGAGCTTACAGAAGGGAGCTTTGAATATGATTTTCAATATAATCAAGATAGAAATTTAACTCATCTTTTTTTTGCTCACCCCAAATCAATTGTACTTACCAAAACCTATAATTCCATTCTTTTAATGGATTGTACATATAAAACAAATAAATTTAAAATACCCTTACTTCATGTTGTTGGAATGACAAGTTTTAATACCATGTATTTCTCCTGTTTTGCCTTCTTGAAATCTGAGCAGAAAGAAGATTATAAGTGGGCTCTTACTCGTGTTGCTTGCATTTTCAATAACATTTCTAAACCTCAAGTTATTGTGACAGATCGTGAATTAGCTTTTATGCATACTGTAAAGACTGTATTTCCTAAATCACAAAACCTTTTATGTATTTGGCATATTGGAAAAAATATATTAGTTAATTGTCGTCGCCATTTTTCCACAGAAAATGAATAGAACATATTTTTAGAAAACTGGTATATCTTTATAAAATCTAAAACAGAAGCTGAGTTTGATAATAAATGGGAAGAATTAGCAAGAAAATATAATGAAAAACCGTCAATTGTTGCATATTTGCAGGATACATAGTTACCACTTAAAACTTAAAACACATTTTGTAAGCTGTTGGGTAGATTATTACTTGCATCTAGGTATTTTCATTTTTAAATTCTTCACTTATTTTCTAAGCCTTTTCTAATTTTGTTTGGCCTGCAGGTAATTTAACAATATCGTGAGCAGAAGGAGCCCATGCATCATTAAAAAGGTTTCTTCAAGTAACTGTTGGTGATTTTCATATTGTTCATAAAAAAATTTCCTTAGCAATAGAAAGTCAATACAAGAAATTAAAACTATGATCTCTCAGGAGGCAATTCGGACCACTCATGCTTAGAACAAACCATTTTATGCACAGGTCATTACCAAAGTGTTCACATTTGCATTAAAAAAAGTTCATGAACAATTCCTAATGGTGTCTAATGCAATATCAAAAAATCTACTAAATCCATGTAGTAGTACCTTTAAGTTGTCTATGGGCTTACCTTGCTCTCACATCATTTAGGAACTTCTTGAAAATGACAAACATTTATAACTTGCTGACTTTTATCAACATTGGTGAATCATACAACAGTTGCCTCAGCCAAGGTCACCAGAAACTGAAGTTTCTCTGCAACAACAATGGGATAAATATAGTGAGCAATTTAGTTTTTTGTCACTTCATCAAAAAAGTATAGCTCTTAATAAAATATCAAGTTTGTTTCAAGAATCAACAGTTGAAATGCAAGACCCGCAAGTGCAATCTACAAAAGGACGTCCAGTTGGTGCAAAAAACTATACACAATCGTCTACCAGAAGAGATCCATCCACCTTTGAATTGGTTATGGGAAAGCATAGAAAATGTAGCGTATGTTGTGAAATTGGACATAATAGTAGAACATGCCCTAATGTGGAAAGTGCAGAAAATATTGATGGTAGAAAATGTGGCATATGTCGTGAAATCAGACATAATAGTAGAACGTGTCCTAATACAAATGATAGCGATAGTAGTTAGATATAATAACATTTTAGTACTAGACAAAAAAATGTATAAATTCAGTCTTACAAATAAGTATTGCCAAATTAAAACCAGAAAGTAAATAAAACTTGTACTATAGTGAAGTTAATCCTGAAAAATTATAACACTACAGTGAATATCACTTTCCACTTTTAGGTTAATTTGGCACCACTCAAATAAAAATAATTTTCTACATTTCGTAATTCAAATATTTTTTTTAAAAAAAATCATTATTAGAGATTGTAATTGCCAAGAAAATTTCAGTCATCTAATACCTGGCTACAATCTCTAATCAGTATTATATTTATCATATAGTAGTAGTTGGATATATATAATATAAGAAAATTAATATTTATTATATGTTATGACAAACCAAAACCACTTAATCTACTATCTATAGACTCTAATTCTTAATCAATAAACCACATACTCTTTAACCAAATAAATTAAGAACATCTTAAATATATGTCCCAATCTCTTATATCAACAAGCTTATCATGCTTTAAACATTAATTAGACATCTAATCGTAAAGAAAAAAACAAAAAAAGCCAAACAATTTTGTTAGTAAACTATTTGTATTTCAATGTGCATTAAAATTTAGATGAAACCTTTATCTACTTTCCTCAATACACTAAGGTGTATAACTTGAATTACAATTTTATATTATGGGCTAGTGCAGAAAGATTTGTACCTCAAAAAATTTCATAATTTTGACACCAAGGAAAAATTTTTTTTTTCTTGATTAATTATTAAAAAATTTTTAGTATCAAATAAAATAGGTTTTAATCTAACTTATTATATTATTTTTATTGTTTTAACATTGTTTTATTTTAATAATTAAGCATGTACAATTTACTGTATTTGAAAAAAAACCCCAAATTTTTTTTTTAAAAAAAAGATATTTTAAATAATTTCACAACCAATATGCAGTTCTATGAGCTGATACTTCGCAAGTGCATTAATGTGTATATGATAAAGATATGATTAAAATTTGAGCAAAATTGGATCACTGGTTGTGAAGAAATTAAGCTTTAAAGTGAGGTAATTTGATTTTTTTTACTATATACGCGTATATATAAATTACTATAGTAAATTATATAGTAAAAAAAAAA
>QKWP01000512.1:35923-54502 GCA_003550325.1 Gigaspora rosea | reverse complement strand
ACAAAACATTCTCTAAAAAAAAAAAAACAAACCAAACCATTCTTTAAAAAAAACAACTTGTAAAAAAAAAAAAAAGTTCAAATCACTTAAGCCCATTTTATTTACAAGCTGCCAATGATCATAAATATATAATCCACAAGTTGTGCCAAAAAACTTTAAAAAAACCCCCTGTTTTGTACAATTTTATCACCTCCCTTTTACTCCTCTTATTCTTTTACCTTTTTTTCTCTTTTTTTCTCTCTCTTTTTTTACCTGCCGGGTTACTATTATAGCCCAGATTTTTCATTAGCACATTTTAAATATAACATTTATAAAAATTACCCCCATTAGCATTCTTTTAAATATACCTATTTTGCCATTTAGCAGGTTTCAAATATAACCTTTTTCTCCAATATCTACTTTTCAAATATAACCTTTTTTAAAAAACGGCCCTCCATTAGCTATTTTCAACTATAACATCACATAGATTGTTCAGGGTCCTGGGCATCTTGTAAGGAGCGTATATTAGCCCACAAGTAAAAAAAACATAAATCGCCTTTGATTTGTACAAGGGGGTATCAATCAAGGAGTACCCAAAATTTATGGTAAATTCATCGATCACGTTACATTATGTTTATACACATAATTACAAAAGTTAAGTAGTAGATCTGGAATATTCGGTTAACTAATTTAAACATGTAATCTACCATGGTGGAAATAGCAAAAAGCCATAGTGGAAATAGGTGATCCCTTTAAAATAAGGGTCGATTTTCAGAACAGAATATTTTCAAAACAATGCATGATTAACCAATTAAAATATTTAATTTTTAAAAAAATTTATATATAGTATGATACTAGAAATGAAATAAAAAAAGCTTACAAACTAATAAATACATGCAAAATAGATTTATCACAAATATGCAGATACATATAAAGTATAATAAATTGATATTTTTAAACAGTATTATATCGTAAAGCCAAACTTAATTAATTTATTATTATTATTATATTTAGAAAAATAACTAAAGTAATTTAGTCACACATGTCATTTATTAGAGATACAATATGATTTTTAGTCTATACAATTATAAACAAATAATTTTTATATACTCAAACATATTATTGAACTACTACTTAATCTAAAGTTACACTACTACTAGACAAAGTACTTTTTTGCACAGTATTATATAATTTTTATAATATTGCTTAAGCTTATCTTATTTTGTCTTTAGTAATTTTACAGAATTTTTTTGTTTATTTTATCTTTATCTTTTTTTTCTGTTTTTTTTTGTCTTTTTTTAGGTTTAGATATTTCTTCTCTATTATTTTATTTCTTTTTATTTGCTGTTTCTTTTATTTTCTATTCTAACTAGTGTCAACCTGGAAATTCACCTCTTCCAGAACTTCAGGAGACTGCTGATTATAGTATGACGACTATAACTTGACAGCTTTAGGGTTTATGGCGTCCAAATGGGACTTAACAAAGAGGTTTTTGAGTGATTTATGTATTAAGGCAAAGAGGCAAACAATTAATAGTATATGAGGATACTAAGAATTGTATCTTTATTATATTCCAGTGTATGAAGACACTAATCTACTAACTATCTACTATTCCTACTTCATACTCTTTCGTACACTGACTTTTACAAAGGGCAGAAGACAGTGCTTATATAGAGAAATTATATGTATAAATTATTACAATAAAGATATACAAATTCAATTTAAAAGCTATTTATAGTACTAATATAATGTGGAACTAATAGATATGTTATATATAAAAGATATAAAAGATATAATATATATAAAAGATATGAAAGATATGAAAGATATAAAAGATATGTTAGATCCTTTAGATCCTTTAGATCCTTTAGATTCGTTAGATTTTGAACGCAGTATTATTGCCTAATAAGGTTAAGTTTTTTGTCTATCTTGTTCTATTAATAGTTCAACACAAATGTCTTCCGATCTCGTGATCCCGTGATCAGAATCACATGATCTATAGCTCGTTAGAATCGTCTCGAAGAGCTGAATCCAAAGTTGGTTGTTTCATAAAGCCAGCATTCTTGGATCAAATGTTATAGTTGAAAATGTGAAATTTTCTAAGGCTAACACTAGGATATACATATCCCAAGCATTGATATAGATAAGAGGGATTTAGAGAGAATACTGTTTTGATAGTATTAGCTAAACATTTCTAATTTTATTGAAATTAGTGTGATAAGCACAGTTGAGCACTTTTAAGGCAGCCAGGTGGGTCAGACATAAATATTTCATTGGTTTTGGATAACTGTTTTAGAATTAAATCTTGTATTCATTTGTGTTCTTAAATCAAAAATGAAATAAAGTACTAGTGAGCCTGTCAAAGGGAAAAATTTTTACTTAATTTTACAATATATTAAGTTATATAATTATAATATTTAAATATTTCAATATATAAAATTTATATAAAAAATTTATTTAGATATTTATAGCATATAAGTTATTTAAGTATTATATATAAAATTCATAATTAAATTATTTTTATATAAGTTTAAATAAATTTTATATAAATTCTATATTAAATAATGGAGTTAAATATGCATCACATCTCTGTGTTGTGCTTATATGTCATCTCTTAATAATTAACCAATAAAATTCAAGATCAGGTATAACATAGCACAATCAAAATGATTAAAACAAACAATTGTTTTGATAAAGCTGCCTATAACTTAAAATTTCATATATGAAACTGTTCTTCACTCTCTAATAAAAAAAATTGCTTATAAAATTTTAGTATAAAACTAAACTTATACCCAAGTCTACCTAATCTAACTCTAACCCTTATTAACAAAAAACTGGTTTATTTATTTATGTGATGTATATAATATAATGATGATCAAAAGATTTAACCAATTAAATAAAAGGCAATATATAAGCACATCGCTAGTAGTGATGCATAGATTTATCCTAAATAATATATAAAAATTAACATACAGTATACTCTGTCAAAACTGATCCTGTCAAAACTGATTACCTTCTATAACTGATAAAAAGTTGATATACCATATTGGTTCCATAATTCAAATCTGATAACCTGTTATTTCTAATAACCAATGCTCAAAATATTAGATATCTATAAAATATCAGAATTTAATTGGCTCAAATCTGATTTTGTGCAATTAAATATGTATATATAAATATAATTTGGCTAATTATATTTAGATAGAATCATATGACCATTAGACTATTAGTATCTTAAATCTAATAACCTCACAAAGCTAATACAAAACCACCATGCATACCAGTTTTGACAAAGTGGACTATATATAATTTTTATATATTTTTCTATATAAAATTTATATAAAGTTGTAGATCTATGTAGATTTTATAAAAAATGTACTTGCTAATATAGAAATACTGAAGTTTTTAATTTTTTTGCACCATATGCATATACTTAATTTTTTTATTAGTTATAACCCAATGTTTCACATGTTGTACAAATAAATTATAAACATTGTCTATATCTGATATGCTAAAAGATCAAATTATCTAAATGTCTAATGTTATAACATGTCACTACTGATTTCACTAGCTTTAACCCCTTCTAATATCTTTGCATCATGGTTATAATTTTCTGGATATTGACAATTAAATTGTATTAACTTTTGCAATACTTGAATATTTTAGTTGATATTTTGACATTTTGCAGTATAACCAAAAACAGAATTAGAATGAAAAACAAAAAAAAACTAGTTTAATTAAATTGATTATCATTATAATTGTTGTTATTACTGCCTTTTAAATTTAAGCCCAATTATGCAACTTTTTTAGGTCAAATATTAGATCAAGGCAAAAATTGAGATAAAAATCTGGAAGGTCTTAGTAGCATGCAGATTCAATATATATCATTGCAAAAGATGATTGACCAAAATGATTTGCTTTGCTATTAAATTTAAGATTTCTGTAAAATTGATTAGCTTATATTTATAAAAAAAGTCAGAATCACAAATTTATAAACATTTTTTATGACAAGGGCTAATAAGAATTATTGTTTTTTTAAAGTGAACCTGTACAATTTTATCAAGCTTTTTGATTATTGACTTTATGAACTCTAATATAGAGCTGCAGACATTAGAATATCAATAAACATATACATGACATTTGATGTAACATATGTGACATGATATTTAATATGATTATATATAAATTTTATATAACGTGAAGAGTAATGTACTACCTTGGACCTTCTAAATGTCTGCAGCTTTATATAATCAGTACTATTGCTATTTTAAATAGTTTATTACCATTTGATATGTATGTAATGTATTTGAATGCTGTGAAATGAAAGGCACTCATTTTTTAATAACTAGTTTTTGCTAGGTTTAATTGATAAAACTTATTAATACCTTAACAATACCTATTTTTCTAACATAAAGCTTGGATAAAATTATCTATATTTTTTTAGTATTAAATTTTGTATCCAATGGATAACGGAGGATCCAAGCTACATCTTATTAAATGTGATTGACTACTAGTACACACTTTAGACATGTTAAACCTATTATCATCTTGTTTAGAATTTTATATAATATATGTATAATAAAATATATACAAATTGATAAAAAGCCATTATACTAGTATTATAATAAGTTTCTAGCTTCTATAAATATGGAGTATCCACCAAAAACTGTTGAACAATTAATATTGGAAGATATTTTAAAATAAAAAAGGTAAAAAAAGCAAAAGTAATAATATTATTAAAATTATCACTATTTATTAAAAAAAGTCATATCTGTAAGCCTCAATCCTTCATTACATTTACTAGTAAAGGCAAAGTAATCTAAGAATAGAATATTCTATATTTACAGTATATTTTAATTGATTCACTTGGTCATCAAGCTAAAATAAGTATGTATGTACATACGTATTGGGATGGTAGTTCACTAAGTAATCAAAACTATGTGTACAATATAAGTAACCTTATGATTAGATTAGCATTATTACTAAAATTAAATGATAAATTAAAATACCATTTAATTTAATTACTGAGCTATTGAGCTCTTTTTTTATAATTTCCTTTGGATGAGCCTTTTCATTATTAAGAATGTTGGTAAAAATGCTACAAAAATTAATGCTTTGGAACTTAACAAATTTTATTTTAATTATGCGTTACAATTATTTTATGTTTTGTCATTATTAAGAATCTTGGTAAAATGCAATAAAAATTAATGCTTTGAAACTTGAAAATTTTATTTTAATTATGAGTTAAAATTATTTTATGTTTTATTAAATCATAAAAGCAATCTAATCTAGGCAGTTTAAGTTTGTAATTTTTCGGAGCAGTAAGACACTATCCAGAATAAAATCCCACGCAGATCATCATGATACCTTTGTATTGTAAGCAAGATTTTTTTTTTTGGAGTTTTTTGGAAATTATAGCAAAGAAATGCAAGCATTAAAAAAAACGTATAATTATAGATGTTGGATTATATTTATAGTTATGTTATAATAATCACTGTAAGTTTTGATTGCTTATACACGTTGTATAGAAATTATAGACGTATCTCCTGTATTTATTTATTCCAAATTGTTTGTATAAACCATGATTGGGTGAAACATTTACTGTATAACTTATTAATATTTACCCCTTTTTTCTAATAAATTTGACATTGAAATGATATTATAATTAACGAATAATTTATTATATTTAGGATAGCATTTGAAATACGGTCATGTTTTTATTATATTTTAGATTTAATTACATTTACAATAGTGACATAAAATATTGCTAGCCATAGATAAAAGAAATTTATAGAAATTAACAATCAACATCAGTATATCCATATGATTCCAATCTAACATATTTTTCTATTTTTTTTCTAATATCATAATTCAAATCATAATTGTATAGACCCACGCAATTTAAAGTTCTATTTCTTTTGCTGAATTCGATTAGTGCTTTGACAGTTTTCTCGTCACTAAGGCGATAAATTGATAATGTTTTTAAAGGTGAATTGCAATGATTGAGAAAAATATCTATACACGAATTCAACTGCGAGTTACAGCAAAATCTAAGATATTGCAATGTTAGTGGCAATATTTCTGCAAAATGAATTACTCGTACTTCCTGTTCTTCTTTTGTTTCATCAATATTGTCCTGAAATAAAAGTAATGAGAGAAATTGTAGTTTTTGTAAATTACCAATAACCTCTATAAGTGGTGTGGAAAATTCCATATACCCAAGGTCGAGGTATGTAATGTTTGGACAGAAAGATTTAAGTGCTTCTAATACTAGTATTGAAGTTTCTTCATAACCTTTTATCACTGAAATAAGTCTTAATCGGTTTAACATTAAGCCAGACATTTCTAAAATTTGAGTTGTAGTCGATATATCCCAATGTCGATTAAGTATCTCTAAGGTGCTGATTTTACAATTTAATATTTTCAACAACTTCATATCGCAAAACCTAATACGAAATGTATCTAAATTTTTGCAACTTTTCAATATCTCGAATTCTGCGCTCCAACCACATTTTTCTATTATAGCTTCTTGTAATGAGTTTTTTTGACTCTCTAAAGCTGAAATTATGCTGTGGAATTCTAAATGATTTTTAATTCCATTTATGCTAATCAGCCTAAGTCGCTCTTGTGATTTAATAATTTGTATAATAGCATGAAATAATTGTGTCTTATAAGAATCACAAGCAGTATCAAATTCTCTAAGTTTCAAATCTTTAATTTTCGTGGCATATTTTGCTAAGGTTCTTAATAATGTAGTAGCACTTTCAATATTGGAGAATGCTACTCTGCTCAAAAATAGATATTGGAGGCGTGAGATAAATTGCATATTTTGTTCTAATAAGTAAAAGATTTCTGGCCTAAGTTTAAGAGAATCAGGAAAATATACAACAAATTTATCCAAAGTAGCGCCATTTTCAATAAATGATTTGAATAGTAAATTGATTATGAAATTCATCAACGTCACCGGTGTGCAGTTTTTCGATTTAACGCTAAATAATTTTTCAATTTTTTTTTCTATATTATATAGATCAAGAACCTTTAAAAATCTTGTATACTCAAATAATGTTTTAGAAAATTCTATATTTATTTGACATTTTTCTTCTTCTAAACATTCTTTTAAAGCAGATTTTTCGTCTTCACCAAGAGATGAAAAATAACTAGAAATGAATGAAAAACCTCGATCTAATGAAAATGGATCTTGCCAAAGAATAGGAATAGACATTTCGCACCAATGTCGGCTAACAAGTGCACAAGAGTGTAAGGAATGAATTTCATTATTCAAATTTTTAAGAATATTTTCCATTAATTCGGGCATATCGCCCATAAAAATTTTTGATGCCATCAGAATAGAAAGGAGATAATTACGTATTGTTATGCAATATTGCTTATAAATAGGGGTAAATAGTTACAAAAAATTTCCGATCACATGACTTATCGTAGCGAAGACCAATTGAATTTCAGGATCAGGTGTAACGTAAAAAATCGCTAATGAAATCGCCTTCTGCAATTAACAAAAAAAATTCCTTGCAAAATTTGGAATTAGTTTATTCGATTTATTACTTTAATACTTTCGCTTTATTCGAATGCTTTGATTGTTTTGATTTTACGTTACACCTGCCCTCAAAATATCTGCCACAAAAATGTCACATGACCGGAAAATAATCATTGGACACACGTGTCTTTTTTGTGTGCATCGACCAATCAAAATCATGAATTTCTGTTTGCAAAAAACGAACAGAAATAGAAAACTTGAAAAATACAAAAAATAGCCAGTCTTGAAGCATTAATAAAAAATGTCGGAGAGGAAAATTTTCATATAAGACTAGTGCGATAGGTGGCGCGAAGCGCCACCAATCTTATACAGAATTTAACAAATTATCGCAGTGCACATAATATGTGATTAGGGTCGAATTAGTTGGTATTAAAATTAGCGTGATTGTTATTTACTGTAAAAGCTCTTACAAAATTTATTTGCTAATACAACAGACAACACCGTTTGGTTTTATTGAAATCGTTATAATTTCTACAATTACTTAAAATATTCTGTTGCTAAACTTGTAATTTTAGTGACCACTTAAAGTTGTCATTATCATGGTTTTCATAGTGTTACTGCAAAAAATTCTGTTACAAAAACTTGTTATTTCAGTAACAATAACATGTAGTTAAGAGTGTGATAGTTTGTATTGGAAATTTCATGATTTCAATTATGGGATAGTGTAAAAAATTCTATTACAGGACTTGCACTCTAGCGAACACAGTATATAATTAAGTTAGTTTGTATTTGAAATATCGTGGTTTCTATAGTAAGTTTCTGTAAATTCGGTTTTCAAAACTATTCGCTATTCTAGTGACTACATATTTAGCTGAGTTGTATCTGAAATCATTGCATATAGTTAAGGTTTAGTTAGTATGTGTTGAAATTATTATTTCTATTGTGAGCTACCATAAAAAATTTTATTAAAACCTTACTTCTTATTATTTGTCCATGGAATGTGATTAAAATTGATTAGTTTGCACTGGAATTATTGTCAGAAAAAGAAAAACTTTTTACAAATTAATTACTACTGTATAGCATGAACTATAGTACGATACATTCTAGTTAAAATCTAAGTTAATATCCGGGTATTATAGACAGCGACTTTTCCCTTTTATATAGAAATATCCCGAATATTTTACATTCTACTGTGAAATTTTTTAAGGGGGTACTTTGATATAGATATTTGTGCTATATAGTATTTCAATAATATATTAGGCTACGCAAAGTTAGTTTTCATTTTGCATAACCCGCCGACCCAATTTTCCTAAAAAAAATTTTTTTAAATTACTACCAATTTCTATTTTTGCCATTTAATTTTTTCTCCGGTGTCATCCGATGATGACCTTAATATGCCGGAATTACCTGATAGGCCCAAAAAAAAATTTTTCTAATTCCGTGTTATGCAAACTAAAGAACTAACTTTGCGTGACCTTAGATGTGAACATGAATAAATTTAGACCACACAAAGTTAATTTAAAAAAAAAATCTTACTCTGCTGACCGGAATTTGGAAACCCCAGGTTATGCAAAACGAAAAATTAACTTTGCGTGGCCTTATATTAGCATTTTAATTATGTTATTTCTATAATAATAAGTTTCTGTAAAAACTTAGTTACAAAACTTACTCACTATATTGAGTTAGGTTTATTAGAATTATCGTGATTTCTATATAGTTAAGTTGTGAGTTGATGTAAAAATTTGTTACAGAACTTACTTGGTTTTTCAATATGTGGTTAAGATTGTTAATTTGAGCTTTTGTGATTTCGATGTTGTTAAGGTTGAGTTCATGTAGGAATTATCATAATTTCTGTCATGAGTTACTATAAAAATTAATGTTACTTTGTATTAGAATTATTATAATTTCTGTCATAAATTTTATAAAAAATTGTTATAAACTTGCTATTTCACTAACACGGTGTATTATTAAGGTTGAGTCAGTTTGCAACTTCTATATGACTAAGATTGAATTAGTTCATATTTAAATTAGGTGATTTCTATTATGAGTTGCTACAAAAAATTTTGTCACAAAACTTACTCGCTATTCTGGTGCTTAAATTATGTGACTAAATTATTATCATTGTTTCTATACAGAGTTAGTTCTGTATTGAAATTATTATAATTCCTTAAATAACTCTTACATGCCTGCTATTCCAGTGATAACTTACATTAGTACTAAAATTATTGTAATTTCTATCATGTGTTGCTATAAAAAATTATATTATAAAACTTGCTATTAAGTGAATATAATATAAACTATAATGCTACTGTAAAAATTCTGTAAAAAAAACTTACTCACTATTCCTGCAGGTTGTTAAGAATGAGTTAATTTGGCTTAAATTATTGTGATATCTATTGTAAGTTATGTAAAAAAATTTGTTTATTGTATTAGAATTATTCTGATCTCTGTTGTGAGCTACTATAAAAAATTCTGCTACAAAACTTAAGGTTGAGTTAGTATTAGAGTAATTGTGATCTCTATTATAAGTTACTACTGCAAAAAATTCTGTTATAAAACTTACTATTCCAATGATCTTATTATGTGGTTATATCGCAAAATTTATTAATTAATCCTATTAATCAAAAAGAGCAGTTTTTCTTTTTTGTCCACAGGTTCTATGAAACGTGAATCCCTGAATTTTCTATATATGTATAAATCCTGCATATAATAATTTTTGTAATTGTTAGCTGTTTGTTATATTATTATAATAAACAACAAATAATTATTATTGAATTTACGGCTCCTAATTAAAAAAAAGAAAAAAGTTGCAAAATTCATTGATTCAATTAAATCAAAAAGATAAGCTTGTATTGGTTTGAATTATTATTATTTCATGTAATTAAGAGTTCGTTGGATCGATTTTGAATTATCGTAATTTCTATTGAGTTGCTAAAGTTCGTATTTGGGATTATTTTAATTTCTATTGCAATTTGCTGTAAGTTGTTAGTTTGTATAAAATTTTCATGAATTGCTGGAAGTTTATTACAAAATTCTTCCAGTAATATGTTGATATGTCAGTATAGAGTTTGTATTGAGATAAATTATTGTTACTCGCTATTAGTAATAATCAAAGGAGAGTTAGTTTGTATTGAATTACCAAGATTTTATTGTGAGTTACTATAAAAAATTCAGTCGACACTAACTTTACACATAATATGCAGTTAAGATAGAATTCATTTGCAACGAAATAATTTCTATTGCGAGTTGCTAAAAAATTTCTATCGTGAGTTGCTAAAAAATTCCTTTACAAACCTTACTGTTCTGGCAATACACAGCACAAATTCTTGATTCGTCATATCAAAAATTTTCAAATATTTTGATTATCGATTACGAATAAATGACGACATTAATTATGTTACGATCAAATTTTGTTATATCTGGTATATATTACATAATATCTGCAATATCTTTGATAATTCACAGGAACTCAAAAGTGTTAAGGTAAAGAAAGATAAATAGATTAAATGTAATAAAAAAAAGATTAATTTAGACATAATTAGAAGGAATTCAGAATGTCTTAATCAGTACTGTAATGCTGAGTAACTTTTAATTTAGAATATCTCAATCCTGTAATTAGGCCGTTTGAAGTTAATTTTTTTGGTTAACATCACCACCCAGGCTGAAGTCACCCCACCTCCCCCGAAATGAACAGCCAATAAAAACGCTGGATGACTCTCGCCAGTTACCAGATTTTTATCTACCAATGAAATTGCCCTATGTTCATTTTTATATGTTCATTTCATATGTTCGTTTCATTTTACCCCCTTCCCCCTCCTGAGAGTCCTGGAAAAGTGATGTTAAACGAAGAATCAACTTCAAATGGCCTAAGCAAGTAACATTAATAAGTAACTTTAATTCAGAATGCTATACATAAATAGATAACGTTAGAATAGCATCGTCATGATCGTATTCCAAAGTTTTTACTACATTCTGATCATATTTTTTTTGGAATGCCAATCCCAAACGCTAAAGAGTACAAACCCAAAATTCCCACACTCGATCACGTTTTCTAGATAAGACCAATCAAAAACGGTAAAGTGTGCAGATTTAAAAATAGTTACAGATTTCGAGAATATCGTAATAACTACCTATTATAGATTTCTGATGATCAAAGAATATCGTAATTTGCAGGTAACTATTAAAAAACGTTTAAACGGACGAACTCTGAATTACTGTAGATGGTTTAGATAGATAGATGACATTAGGATAGTCATCATAATTCCTCGAAAATAAAGCCAAGTAGTTTTCAAATTGATTACTAATTGTAAATCAAAAATCACGTGACCCACATAAATGATTTAGACGATCCCCAAAATGGTAAACTTAATCAAAGATTTTTTGGATGACCAATCGATCCAATAAATTGACAAATTGATATTCATTAAAATAAGAATGTCGTAATAATTACAGATCTCGAGTATAACGTGATAATTACAGATCTCAATACCGTAATAATTACAGATCTCGAGATACCGTAATAATTACAGATCTCGTACCGTAATAATTGCCTGAAATACAGATGGACACTAAATTAGAGTGAATTTGATACAGTGAGAAGGTATGAATGGATAGAAGATATTGGTTGGGCTATTTAATTTACCATGCGTTGATATTTACTGTTTATAACATGAATTTTTGGTACTAATGCACCATTTAAAAGCGATAATCGATAAAACTAATTTCAGAACGATAATGTGAACGAATGCAATGAATAAGATAATAGCAATTTATGCGATGCTCTACATAATAAGATCACTTCATATACTATGTACACGTGTTTAAATTTATCCAATCAAATTACGAATAAAAGACCAATCAGCGAGCAGATTTATGTCGATCAGAGTGCAAATTATTTTAGATTGTTTTTGATAACACTTATTGTATGTTTTGATTGCTCATACGCGTTGAATCAAAATAAATGACGCATATACAGTAATTTTTTTCAAAATTGTTTGTCTAAAACATGTTTTATGCTATATTGATTGTATAAATTTATTAATATTTACACCGTACATAATAAAACCGACGTCAAAATAATATTTTAACTAGCAAATTTATTATTTAGACAGCGTTTGAGTTATGAGTCGTTTTATTATATTTCAGATTTGATTTTTGTGGCCTTTATAGTTTGGTACACTGACAATAATACATATATAATATCATAAAATATTGTTGGCCCATAGATAAAAGAAACTTATAGAAATTAAATAAACAACAATACGTCCATATGTATAATGTAACATATGTTTACACTTCTTCGATAATATTATCATTTAAAACCCTATAACTGACTACACCTACGTAATTCAAGGTTCCATTTCGTATGCAGAATTCGATTAGCGCTTTAACAGTTTTCTCATTATTAAGGTGATTAATTAACAGTCTTTTTAAGGGTGTACTGCAATGATTGAGTAAAATATCCATATATCGGTTTATCCAAGTATTATAACTTAAGATATTGCAATGTTAACGGCAATATTTCTGCAAACTACATTATTCGTATTTTCAGCTCTTCTTCTGGTATGTCAATAATGCACCATAACGTGAGAAACAGAAGTTTTTGTAAGTTCCAATAGACTCTAGGAGATGTGCGGAAAGCCCAATCCTTGAAATGTCGAGATATGTAAGGTTTGGGCAGAAAGATTTAAGTGCTTCTAGTATTGAAGATTCTTCTCTTCTTGAAACATGGTTTAATCATTTCATTAATATGACAGACATTTCTAAAATTTAACTACCTCTAAAGTGCTGATTTTATAACTTAATATTTTCAACAGTTTCATATAGCAATATTAATACGAAACGTTTCTAAATTTTTACAATATTTCAGTGTCTCTAACTCGGTAGTAGGATCACAATTATCTATTATAACTTCTTGTAATGAGCTTTCTTGACTCTCTAAAGCTGAAATGGTGTCATAAAATTTTGAAAGATAATTAATTCCAAATAAACTAATCAGCCTAAGTTGCTCTTGTGGTTTAATAATATGCATAATAGCATGTAATAGCGCTTGAAATAATTGTTGTTAATAATAATTATAAATAGAAACAAATTATTCAAGTTTCAAAACTCTAGCTTTCGTTGCATTTTTTGCCAAGGTCCTTAATAATGTAGCAGCACTTTCAATGTTTGAGAATGCTACTTCGCTCAAAAATAGATGTTGGAGTCGTGAGAAAAATTGCCCATTTTATCGTAATGAGCAAAATATCCCTGGAGAGTATCAGAGAAAAAACAACTAGTTGATTCAAAATTAATTACGAAATTCATAATGCATCGTTTATCAATTCAGAAAGCATCAATTCTACAACTTGGTTTTCTAAACTATATAGATCAAGAATCTTTAAAAATCTTGCATATTCAAATAGTGTTTTAGAAATTCTGCATTTATCTCATATTTTGTTAAAGCCTTCGACAAGAGAAGAAAAGTATCTAGTAATAAATAATGGGTTTGATTAAATAGTGAAAACGGATCTTGCCAAAGAATAGGGATTGACATTTTGCACCACTCACAAGTGCGCATGAGTATAAAGAATTAAATTCATTATTTAGACGATTAAGGATATTTCCATTAATTCGGTTATATAGCCCATAAATATCTTTTGTGTTAATCAGAATAGAAAGGAGTGTTATGTATTTGTTATGCAACATAAATATAAATAGTAGATAAACAAATCAAATTAAGTGTAATCACTAATCGAAAATGTAATCATATGATAATCCAACCTCACATTTTGATAGGGCCGGGAAATCTTATTATATGTTCTCGTCGCAACAAAAAATTATGCAGCTGATTCGGCATATTACTGTATTATTAAAATTAAGTACAGGTCCGATTAAAAAATTAATAAACGAAAGGCCAAAACCACTCTAGTATACCACTAAAAACAAGTTACGTATCTGAGTTTAAATTTCTCCGAACAAAAGGATCCATTTTTAAAATTAATAAATATATAAATTCCATATTCTTTCTTACGCTTTACTAAATAATAGAAAAATTATACCGAACTCTACATATTCTACAATTTGAATGTAAAATTCATGAAGTTTGTCATATATATATATATTAATTCTTCGATTACTATGAATTTAATTGCAAAATAAATTTATGCTATACTGACAAATTTTTAGTCCAAATTATCTTGTAATCACAAAAAAAAAAACCACATTATATTATTTTCAATAAAATGTAAATTCTTTTTTCCTGTCCATTCTTTTTTTCGCATTTTCAAACCTTTTCTGATAATTAATCATTTACTCAATTGATTCTCATTTAATATTTTAGATAAGCGTTAAATATTTCAACTGCATTTTCATAATTGCGGAATTTGTTTCATTATTATTTGAAATTAGGTTCACATTTTGTACCATAAATTTGTGAAATTGCTGTTTATTACTTTGTCTTTAATACATTAAATTTGAATTAAGCCAAAAAAACCCCATACATTATAAAAAAAAGCACTTTAATCGTTCAAACAGATGCGACAAGTGTTTACATATAAGAAACTTGTTTTTTAAAATAAGGAATATGAGAAAATCCAATGATTATGCCATGCAAAATTAATTAATTGGTTTTCATAACCGGTTGGGTCAAAATTTGGAAACTTCTAAAAAAAATTTTTATATGTTTTAATAGCTAGGTTGAATTTAAAAAAAAAAATTTTTATAATTTTATAAAATTTTATATATGAAATTTTTTTTAAAAAAATGACAGCCGGCTGGGTCTATTTAAAAGTTTCATGTTATGAAAACCAAGTAATTAAATTTGTATGGCCTTATGTTCAGCAAAATATTTGTCTTAAAATTTATTTCAATCAGTGTTGACTTTGGACAATGCCCAATAAAATTATAAAACTATTGGACATAAGGTAGAAAGGGGTGGGGTAATTTTGATATCTCATGGTCTAATTATCAGAATCAAATAAATTTTTATACTCATTCTGATTATCTCAATGATACAAATTGAATGATACAAAGCCACCCAATTCTAATTACTGAATCACAAGATATCATTAATTATTTGCCAAATTTACATTTTGTCAAAATTCCTCTCAAGGATCATTTTTGTGCATTATATAATTGATGATATATTGTAATCCAGTGATCAGAATAAGATGAATTTTGTATTATTTGATTTATCTCATCGAGACAAATTGAAATGTATAAAAATTATCAAATTATGATCACTGGATCACACAAGATTTCATCAATTCTCCAAACTACCCCTATCTCACTAAAATTTAAGCTTTTATACGATGTATAATCTATCTAATATCACTTTCAAAACAAGATGTTATATTACTTATTTTATATAAAATAACTCTAAATTATATATAAATTTAATACAATAAATTTTTTTAATATTGAAATAAAAAAACTTTAATATTAGTTAGCTATTTTAACTTCGCCAAATTACCTCTTTCTATCTTATGTCCAATTGTCCAAATATGATCTTAATAGTAGATTTTAATTGTTTTTATTCTTAAAATTTGGATCTTGACTCTAATTATCAGGGTTGGCATTGGACAATGTCCAAATAAATTGTAAAATTATTGACATATGTCCAAATTGTCAATTGGACATATGTCCAATTGTCCAATAATTTTATTGGACAATTTTAATAATATGAAGACAAAAGCTGAAAATAGGTTACTCTCTCTCTTTTGGTCAAAAAAACTCAAAAATGTCTTTGATCTATAAATAAGCTACCTCACGATTGACAATAGTTGCTACATAGTAAAGTCCAAAATTTACTATGTAAATTAATTAAAGTCACTTAAATAAACTTCTTAAGGAGATCAAAATACACATACTTTAAAATTTTTATTAGTATTGGAAAACTTTTTATTATTTGATTTTTGATTTTTATGTTTGACAAAAAAATTAAAATTTTTTAAAAAAATATATTTGACGAATGTAAAAATCAAAAGTCAAAAATAAAAAGTTCTCTAATCCTAATAAAATTTTAGAGTAAGTGTATTTTGATCTCCTGAATATGTAAAATTTAGACTTTATTATGTAGCAACTATCTGCGATTAACCAAAAATCGATTATATCTGAAATAGAGATATTAAAATGCTTATATAAACTCTGCTCAAGCAGGTTCCAAGCACAAACTTTTATAGTTTGCTTATAAATATTTAAGCACTGCTTAAAAGCAAATATGCTATTAATGCTTCAAACCTGCTTAAAGCAAGTATGCTTCAAATTTGCTTAAAAACAAATATGATTTAAATTAGCTTAATTAAATTTGTTCAAAACAAATATGCTTCAAATAAATTCTAAGGATATATATTTATTGGCTTTATTATTAATAATTTAATAATTAAATTTTGTTACAATAGCTATACAAAGTTAATTATTCGTTTTTATAACCCAACTAGATCAAATTTTTTTTTTTGGATTCAAGGTGTCTGCTTTGGGATCTGAAAATTTTAATCAAGATTTTAGCACTGTCAGTAATCCACACATGGTAATCTACTGGCATTTGTTACAATGACGAGAGTACAACTAGCCACACTTGCACTTTTGGTGCATAATTTGAATAGTCCGCCCGAAAGTTCTATACTAGCTGCCATACATGCAGACCACTACGGGGCCTGCCTATTTAAACCCTCTAATCCTTGTTCCTCAACCCTCTTGTATCACTAGAACATTGTCCTAAATGTTGGTTCCGTGCCCTTAGGACTCCGTAAGGTATCCTCGCAGAAAACTTGGTAGAGTGGTACCTGTCCCACCCAGATATTCACCTACACTTTGGTAACTTACACATTCACTGAGACAAACAACTTGTATTCAGGCATTAATCTGCAACCGCTACCGTACCTATTCTGCCCTTGTGAAGTTTACCCAACCCCAGTACCTGCATCTTATCACCTTCTTAAACCTCTTCTAGTACTTTCTAAACTTCCATTCTGATATCCTAGAAGGATTGGTCTGGCTTGGCTTTAAGTACCCTAATGCTTGGTACATAATTCCAAAACATATGCCCTTTACCTCTAGTATAACTTTTGTGGCCTAATTGGTAAGTAACTCCTCCAAGCCCTATTTCGTCCAGATTTTTCTGGCTTCAGCTCAATCTGACTCCATTCTGCAGCACCTTCGAAAGTTTAGTTACCTCTTTACTCGGGTCTTGCCAAGCATGTTTCTTTTTTCTGCACTCCTGGAAAATCTTTATGTGCTCAAAAGTTCCCAATATGTTCATTGGTATTATAAAAATCCAATGTGCCCTTGGTGTGATCCAGATTACAGATCTACCGATCCAGCTTGGTTTCCTAGTTCAGGTTACAGTAATACAAGTATAATTTTCAAAATGTCTCTAGTTGAATTTGAACCTTGAACCTGTGATTACCAATTGCTTGGGATGACAACTTATCCAATCTGCTAAGTCAGCACACTCTTCCAACTAGATCAAATTTTGAAATTTTTTTTTTTGGCAGTCATGCTAATACTTTATTAGGGATTGTATTATCTTAACATAATAACAAAATATATAAAAAGAAAATCTACTCTTTCTATAAGCTAAATTACAAATACTAGAGAATACCTATATGCGACCTGCTATAGTGAGATTTTCCTCATACTATACGGCTTGGTTCTAAGTTGTATAATACTTCACAGGATGGTTCTCACAGCCTATCAGAACTACCAACTATTTTTTCCACCAGCTTGCTTGCTCGCCACTATTGATCCAATGAGCTACCTCTTCTCTAACTATTTTTCAAACTTTAGTTTCTGAGGCTTCTTTTTCTTGTTTCTTCTCTTTTTCTATATTTTGTACTTTTTGTGGTAAGTTCTCTTTTCTTTTCTTGTTTTCTTTCTTATTTTTTTTCTTTCTTTTCTGTCTCTTATTACGTTTCTTCTTTACTGTAATATTTAGCTCCTCCCCAGTGTTTAAAATTCAAATCTAAAGTTATGTTCTCAAAAGGACATAATTTAAATTTTTATTGTTCTCAAAAACTTTTTAATGTTCATTATATATTAAATAAATTGAATATTAATTTTTAAAAAATGTTTATATTCTATACTTACAATTCACATACTAAGTTTATACTTATCTATTAATAATTTTT
>QKWP01000512.1:0-35588 GCA_003550325.1 Gigaspora rosea | reverse complement strand
TCTTGCACAATTAATGAAAGTTTTATTTTAAAAATCTTTAAAGATGATTTTCTTAATATTTATTTGTTATCTATATTGTGCAACTTTAAATATATGTGCTATACATAGTATGTATATACATATGTACATATGTATTTACATATATATTTATGCAGAATTTGTCATAATCAAATTACATTATCAAATTGATGAACATTTTATATAATTTATTGTTCTTATTAATAAATCTAGAACATAAAAATTTTATAAATGTTCTCTTTGAACTATCAAATAAGAGAACCTTTTCTAAATATCAATGTTCTTAAAAAAATTCAAATGTTCATTGAGAACCATGAGAACTTGAATTTTAAACACTGCTCCTCCCACTCTTTTATTAGCTTATATCTAGGGATCTATACTCTTCTTTATATAAGCTCTATCTATCTTTTCCATAAAGTAACTAAGAAGTTTATAGTTTGTTTGTTTGACTTGAAAAGTGGTCTTAATTCTTTATAGTCTTCTGTTGTTATTAGGCCTCTCATCCAATATTCTCTTCTTCTTAATTTATTCTCTGTACTGCCCTTTTCTAAACTTACTAGAACCTCTTCTATTTTCCTTTCTATTTCTTTTATGTTTTCTGACTTTTGTAGACTTAAATTTTACTTTACACACTTCAAGGTCTTTAAGTAGGTTTATCGATACTTTGCAGCTTACGAGGTGCTCTACTGTTTCGTTCTTCTCTTTGCAAACTATACAGGTAGTACTGTAATACACATCAGGTTTTCTTTTGTTTAATGCCACTAGTACTGTAGCAAGTTGTTAATACACTTAAGTTCAAAGAGCTGTAATGTGTTTTTTTCTGTTGTGTAGTTTTGTACCCTTGTACTACTTTTAGTAATTTTGTAAAAAGTTGGCCAGTGTTGGAGCTTGTTTCATTCTTGATGAGTTGCATTGTTCTTTGCATGCATAAAGGTCCATTCTGCTTTGTTAACCAATCTTGTAAGCATTTTAACAAAGGAGCAAATTGGTTTTTCAATTGGCTTCTTATTCCATTTATACTTTATCTTGACATCTTTCATGCTATCTGCATTTAATACAAAATGCTTTTGGCTATTAGCTCCTTCCTTGGCTTTTCTATCAGCTACTTCATTGAAGTTTTCTCTTGAGAGATCTTTAACTTTAACCTAATGAACTTTGAGTTTCTTTGTTCTTATTAGCCTGAATGCTAATGCTACTAAACCAGCATTTTTAATCTTTATCTATTTTCTTGCACTTTCTGTTTTGAGACCCTTTCGGATTGCTAATATTGCTGCCTTGCTATCCATTCTAATTTCTAAGCTTTTTTCATTTGGTGTTATTAACAGAGCTACTAAAATTGCGACAAGTTCAGCCCATGGTGAAGAGAACCACTTTTCAGTTAAAAAAGCTATTTGTCTAATACATTGACCCTTCTCATTTACCTGAACAATTCTACAACCCATTTTCATCACATTTCCCACCTTCTCTGTTCTGAGTGAGCCATCAGTATAAAATACTATATTGAAGTGAGAATTCTGTTCTAAAATTTCTTCTAACCAATATTTCATTTCTACATTTCCAACAATCCTATCTATACAACATTTTTTCTACTATAATCTCTTCTCTACTCCTTATTGCTTGAACCTCTTACCAGTGCATTTTCCTTACTATCTTTTCTATAAGACCTTTTCCTAAAGTTTGTACTTTAAATAACGATTGAATAACCCATACTATTCTTTTAACCAAATTTGTTATGAATATCCCATACTATTCTTTTAACCAAATTTGTTATATTGTTCGTTTTTAGTGATATTATTTGAGTTACTATCTGGTTTTAGAACAGTGTACTTTTCATTTTCTGTTTCTATATCCACTTCCATATATGGGGTGAGTCAGTAGAAAAGGGACAAATTTTTTTTAAATAAAAGTTTTCTTGACTTTAAGCTTAAATATCTTAACAACTATTTTAATAAATTTAATAAATTATTTTTTATTTTAATTCTATATAATTTCAAGATTAAAATAAAAAAATTTTTAGCAAATTTGATTAAATATTTGTCAAAATATTTTAGTTTAAAACTTAAAAAAATTTTACTAAAAATGATTTGTCCCTTTTCTACTGACTCACCACCATATTTCTCAATTTCAATATTTTCTCTTACTTTTTTCTTGACTCTTCCGATTTCTGGTTCTTTGTCAAATCCTTCTTTCCATAAAACCCATTCTCTTTTCATTTTGTCGGGCTCTACTCTAATTAGATGAGGGGTAAAGCTGTTTTGATTTGGAAATGGTATTGTATACTTAGGTCTTACTTTTCTAGTACCACTATGTTTAATCATTTCATTCTCAATCACCTTGAACCAATTTGCTACTTTTCCTTGCAAACTGATACCAAGAGCTGCTTTGATTTGCTTCTATGTGCACATTGTTGTTCCATCTTCTTGCAATACTTGTAGTATATTTGTCTACTTTCTAGTATTGCTACAATCATGTGATTACTTGGTATATTAATAGATCAAGATCCCAGCTCTCTGTAAAAACTGTTACTCTCTAAGAAAATGTCTAACTGAACTGCTTGATGTAGCACTTTTAACTCCAGATTTTGACTTTGTAGCCTCTCTTACATAGCAGGCCCTGATTCATCAACAGATATTTTATTGCACCTAACTTTTTTTGCCCTTGCCTAAGCCTTGTTACTGTTGTCTTTTCTACATTACCTCCTCCATTTAATTTTACTAGTAGTTCTGTAATGTGATGTTCCATAAGGCAATTCCATAGATCTTTAAAGTTTAATATATCAGGATGTTTCAGTATTGCATTTGCAGCTGTTAAGGGTAATGACATCTTCCATTTGGCTAAGTATTGGCTGCTATATTTTTTCACATTGTTTTTTCAATGGACAGGAAACCATCAGTCTATACTCCAAGGCTGGAAGGAGTATGGCATTGTTTATATAAATGATCTGGGCAAGGGACATTTTCTTGTATTTTAAGAGTCCTACTATTCAGTTGACTTTTTTCTTTGCTCTAACTATATCAGCTTTCTGTTGGTCCGAGACTGAGATCCATATGCCCAAAAAACATGCCGTCTCTTTTGGGTTTTTGGCCAATACTATTATAGCAGAATTACCTATAAGTATAAAGTGCTCTTCCTTACAACTTTTTCCTTTTGGACAAACAACATCTAGCTTAGTTTTACTAGGATTAATTTCAATATTGTTTAGGTAGTAGAACTCTTTTGCTATATCAAGTATTCGCTGCATATCTACTTGACTTCCTGTTACCCAAGTTGTGTCATCTGTATAAGCTAAATCACCAACTTGTACTTCTTTTTTTTCACCTTCATTGTTCCTATTTGCACTTATATCATTCAGTTGCATTTTGTAATCCAGCTTTTCATTCTAAATTCTACATAGCAAAAGGTCATAAAAGATCTTCCACATTGGGTGCAAAAGTGCCTCCTTTTGATCTATTCCATTCTTTGCTTTAAAAAACCTAGTATTTTCATGTTTTGTATAATGCTAATTTCTCTGTTTTTATAAATATTTATTATAAAGTCTATCACCTTTCTTGGAAAGCAGATATGCTCTAGTGCTTTCTCCAGTACAAACATGCTGACTGAGTCGAAAGCTTTTTTCATATCTTGGAAAACGATCTATAATTCTTTACTTTCTTCTACTACTTCCTCTAAGATATTATTTATAATATGTATTGGGCAGCTGTACTCTTGCCAGACAAGCCTGCGAAGCTCACACCTTTTAAAATTCCCTCTTTCTTTAGCACTAAGTCAAGTCTAAACTGGACGATTCTTGTTATCACTTTTCTGAAGGTTTTAATAATGTGATAGACCTCGTATAGCCCAAATTATATTCCTAGCAACTTGTTTTGGAGATCAAAAAGAGTTGTTCTAATTTTCATTTTCAGGATTTGGCCTGTGTCCGATATTATATTTGTAAGCTTCATGAAATCCTTTGTCATTCTTGGTATGACTTTCTTCAAAAGGATGTACCCAATTCCAGATATTCCTGGTGCTGTTTTATTGTACGTCTTGTTTAATGCAGTTGTTCACTCCTTCTCATTGACTGGGTTGAGAATACTTTTATAACACAATAAATTTATTCAGCTTTTCGTATTATACTCTTCACTCACTCTTCGTTTATTTTCTAAATTTGTGCTTTCTCTCATGGAATTGTTTTCAAAATGTTCTACTAATGCTCTTTGACTACCTACCCTTCAACTATTAATTTTCATTTCGGTATCGATCAGTTTCATTCCTTAGAACTCTGTCTATTTTAATCCTACTATATGGTTTTTTTAATAAGCTAGCTAACTTTTTTTCTTCTCACTATTCATCATGCAAAATCTAGCCTTTATTCTATCACGTATCTCTTTTTTTCTTCTATTCCTTTCCTCAAGTTTGCCTTTTCCCTTAGCACCTTTCCCTAATTTTCAACTCATCGTCATCAACCTGGTTCTATTTGCTGACAGAGAGGGTATTTGTGTTTCGTTCTCCTTATTCATTTTCTCTATTTGTTTATTGAACTTTGCATAATCAAGAGTATTAATTGGAGCGTTTTTTTTCCTTTTTCAAAATACACAGTCTATATAGAAGTTTTAGTTCCTTGTAAAATATACATTTAGGAATCGCTTTTTTACATTGTGCTTTTGTCTTCTTTGACTTTGTCCATGGTATGTGTTTAGCTACTGCTTGATGTATTGCATTACAAATACGGTCCCACTCTGCGTCTATTTGTTTATTATCCTACCTTTGGTCATTTCTTTCTTTGCCTTTATCTATTCTTTGTAGCTTCTTCACTAAATAGCTACTTTACTATGTAGCAACGTTTGTCAATTGTAGGGCAAATATATTTTTTTAAAAAACTTTAATATTTCTGTCAAACGTAAAAATCAAAAGTCAATTAATAAAAAATTCTCCTATACTTATGAAAATTTTGTAATAAGTGTATTTTGGTCAGCTGAATAAGGTTACTTAATCGATTTTTTTCGATTTGCTTAGTAAAATTTAGACTTTACTATATAGCAATGTTTGTAAATTGTGGGGCGAATATATTTTTTTAAAATATTTTAATTTTCCCATCGTACATAAAAATCAAAAGTCAATTAATAAAAAATTCTCAATGCTTATGAAAATTTTGTGGTAAGTGTATTTTGATCTGCTGAATAAGGATACTTAATCGATTTTTTTCGATTTGCTTAGTAAAATTTAGACTTTACTATGTAGTGACTTTTGTCGATTATGGGGTAACTTATTTTTAGATCAAAGACTTTTTTGAATTTTTTTTTAAATATACTAAAATTTGATTGGTCAATAGTCCTATCACTAGGAGTCAGGACCTATATAAACTCTAATCATGTAATTTACTGCGAAGATTTATGTAAATTTTATAAAAAATGTACTTGCTGATATAGAAATACTGGAGTTTTTAATTTTTTTGTACTATAAGTATATATTTGATTTTTTATTAGTTATAGCCCAATGTTTTGCATATAGTACAAGCAAATTATAAACATTATCCATATGTTCAAAGATCAAATTATCCAAATGTCAATATTATAGCATGTTATCATTGATTTTGATAGCTTTTAACCCATTTTAATATTTTTGCACCATGGTTATGATTTTCTAAATATTTATAATTAAATTGTATTAACTTTTGCAATAGTTGAATACTAAAAACAAAAAAAAACTAGGTTGATTGCTTCATTTTAAATTTAAGCCCAATTATTTAACTTTTTTTAGATCAAAATTAGATTAAGGTAAAAATTGAAGTAAAAATCTGTGAGGTCTTAGCAGCACACAAATTGCATATATATTATACAAATGATATTTAGCCATATTGATTTGCTTTGCTATTAAATTCTAAAATGTAAAATTGATTAGCTTAGCAAAATTGGACAACTCTGATGATTATTTGAACCAAATTTTTGATAGACAAAAAACAAAAAGTTTTGTTAGAGCATTGCCTATACTATTAAAAGCAAAGTAGGATATTACAGGAAGGTAGTTTTTACTAAGGTCAAACTGTTGCTTCTATTAGAAACTCCTTTGTATATTCAATATACAAGCCAAAAGCATCCTTTTACAAAATAGCTAGTAGGAGATAGTGTCCTTGTATGAGAAATTTGGTAGAGTTCAGTATATCCTGTTGATAAAGTAACTAGTAGAAAAACAACAGTAGAAAAACAAAAAATGAGTTTCTGACTATATGGAGTGATTTCAATAGAAACAGCCCATTTTTACAATTTTTTGAAAAATGTGTTTTTATTAGATTTATATAAATTTTGACATGATAATGTAAAAGAAAAATTACACGAGGCTGCATAGGGTCAACACATCACAAGATTACCCGATAGTCACCTGTTTACCTTTAACCAATAAAAATCGTGAAATTTGATTAATTCCGGATCAGTCCAAAAATCAAACCAAATGATTAAACTCAATTATCTCAAAATAAATATATGTAAAAATGGGCTGCTTCTATTGAAATCACCCTATATACTCTTTCTAAATTTGTTACAAGTAACATTTTCTGTTCCTTTGAATTTTTAAAATTTCGCAAAAAAGTGGGCATTCTGGTTTACTCTTCCAAAAGATCAGTAGTATTTACTCCTTCTATTTGGGTTGTGCGCCTACCAAAATGGAACTATCTGTTACAAGTTAGGATTACAGTGACTACTTATAAAGATAAATAGTAAATGACATATTGGGGATCTGTATGGAACTTCTAAAAATTTCTTTTCTTTTTTTTCTCTTTAGGCATTTTTTTCTTTTCTGTATATATAGTACTTTGATAGAGTTTTAACTCTATACATTCTATATAATTAATAAATTAGTTTTAACAAACTATTTCAATTTTGTTTCCTTTTTTGTCTTTCTTATCTTTTTTTATTTTATTTTAGTATAGATTTGTTTGTCATTTTAGGTTTTGTAGTACTTTTTTTTTTTTACATTTTTGTAAATCTTGTTTTTATAAGGATTTGGACACATATGATTCTTAACCTAGAGACTAGATAGGAAAAAATAAAGAAAAGCTGGCAATCTTGATAGGCAGCACTATTACCTGCTAGTGACAGAAGAGCACAAATTCTTAGTATGTTAAAAATCTGAATTGAGACAAAAACTAGCTAGATGGGTTGTGGCTGAATATAAAGTTGGGTGAGCTTTCTGTTATAGTAGAATTTCAAGTTGTATAAGCAGTCTTTTATATAATAAAGTTTGCAGACACAAAGGTTGGAATTGCTAAATTTAAAAAAATTGATTAGCTTAGGGTAAATATATATATTAGATGATTTCTACCTTTATAAGAGTATACTCTCTCCCTACCTAATACTAAACTAGCCAATCAAATTCAAGTAAATAATATATACAGACTAGATCAGATTAGAGTTTAGTCAAGTCTAAGTTTGGCCCAGATTTGGTCTAAGGTTTGCAAACTCATTGGAGTTCAATATTTTTGTATATATTTTTTGGTGCTGAACAAGTTTACTTAGTGAAAAAAGTTAAAATTATTTAGTAAAATTTTGTGATTTATAGTTTTATTAATAAAATTCTATAAAATCTTATAATTTACAAATTTTTATTAATTAATTTTAACATAATTCACTAAAAAAACATGTTAGCATTCAAAAATACATCAAATCAGCAGAATTGTTTTAATTTTGCTTGAAATTTAAATATTAGTTACATAATTTTAGATTTTTGATTAAAAAAGCAAATTTAAGCATCTTTTCTCCAAATTAGAAGTAAAATAAAAACAATCCTACCAATTTAATATATTTTTAGATGCTCAATAAGTTTATTTAGTGCATTAAGTTAGAATTAATTAGTGAAATCTGTGAATCATAAAATTTTATAAAATTTATTAATAGAATTAAATAAAGCTTATAATTCACAATTTTCTATTAATTAATTCTAACTTTATTCACTAAATAACTTGTTCAAATCTAAAAATACATCAAATTAGGAGAATTATTTTATTTTACTTAAAATTTAATGAATAGATATATAATTTTAAATTTTGTTCAAAAAAGTCAAATTTACGCATTTTTCTTTAAATTTCAAGTAAAATAAAACATCTCTGCTGATTTGTTATATTTTTAGGTGCTGAATAAGTTTTTAATACATTAAGTTTAATTAATTAGTAAAATTTTGTGAATAATAAGTTTTTATAGAATTTTATCAATAAAATTCTATAAAATATTATGATTTTCAAATAAGCTTTTATATTTTCTAACAAAAAACTTTAGAGTTTACTAATTAATTCTAATTTAATACTAATTTAATGCATTAAGTAAATGTGTTCAGTACCTAAAAATGCATTAAATTTGCAAAGTTGGTTTTATTTTTATTTTACTTGAAATTTGGGCTTAAATTTGAGTTTTTTGATCAAAAATCAAAATTATGCATCTATTTTCTAAATTTCAAGTTAAATAAAAAATAATTATGTCGATTTGATATATTTTTAGATACTAAACAAGTTTACTTAGTGCATAAAGTTAGAATTAATTAGTAAAAATTTGTGAATTATAGATTTTTTTTAATAATTCTATAAAATTTTATAATTTACAAAATTTTACTAATTAATACTAAGTAAACTTGTTTAGTACCAAAATACATATATATATATGGACTCAAACTAGCCTACGGACTTCAGACCAGACCCAGACTGAACCATAATTGAGTCTAAGTTTGGTTAAGCAATTTTCTAAGAATTACTAATTCCAAATTAGCTAAAATTTTAATATATTGTAACCAAATATTATTATATTTTTAGAAAAATTTTTATCTAATTTGTTAGTAATTGTGAAAAAAATTATAGCCAGAGATAAAATAAAATAAAATTTGTATTTTTAATTATTATTATTAAAATTTTATATAGATATTTTGGGCAATTTTGGGCTAATAATACTATATTATATAGCACCTAATAATCCCTCTGATCTGCTCCCTCTAAAAAATCAGGTGATAAATGTCTCTACCCTTATAACTACTCAAAATGCAAGAATTGCAAATATATAAACTTTTTTTATAACAAGGACTAATAACAAAGTTATTTTTTAAGATCAAAAGTGAACTCAAAACTTCATATACTTGTACATATTTTTTTACTTAATAGTACATTTTATCAAGTTTTTTGATTATTAACCCTATGACTTAGATATGTTAAATAATCTGTGCTATTGAAATTTTAAAAGGTTTATCACAAGAAATCTAGCATTTGATATTTAATGTATTTGAACACTATAAAATGAAAGGCTGTAAACACTTCAAACATACTAAACCATTAACATTTTATTTAGAATATTTATATGATTATATATAATAATATATACAAATTGATAAAAAGCCATTATACTAGCATTGTAATTAGATTCTAGCTTCTATAAACACGGAATATTCACCAAAAAACTGTTGAACAATTAATACTGGCAGATATTTTAATAGCAAAAAAAGCAAAATAATAATATTGTAGAAATTTTTATTATTAATTAAAAAAAATATATATTTGTAAGCCGCAATCGTTCATTATATTTGCTGGTAAAGACAAAGTAATCTAAGAATAGAATATTCTATATATATTTACTGTATATTTTAATTGATCCTCTAGGCATCAAGCAGAAATAGGTACATATGTACATATGTATTGGGATAGTAATTCAACAAAGTAATTAAAACTATGTGTGCAATATAAGTAACCTTATGATTATATTAGCATTATTACTGAAATTTGATGATCAATTAAAATACCAATTTAATCTGATTACTGAACTATTGAACTCCTTTTTTATAATTTCATTTGGGTGAATCTTTTAATTATTAAAAATGTTGATAAAAATGCTACAAAAATTAATGCTATGGGACTTGACAAAATTTATTTTAATTATGTGTTACAATTATTTTATGTTTTATCATTATTATGAATATTGGTAAAATGCTACAAAAATTAATGCTTTAGAACTTGACAAATTTTATTTTAATTATAGTTAAAATTATTTTATGTTTTATTAATCATAAAAGTAATCTAAACAGGTTAAGTTTGAAAAAAAGTTCCTAGAGAATTCTATGACATATTTTTCTAATTTTTCTAATTTATCGGAGCAGTAAGGCACTATCCTAATAATTTTATTAATGCAGGTTAGTCGATAAATCATAAAATCCCACGCAGATTACATTGTATTGTAAGCATTTTTTTTTTTTTTGGGAGTTTTTTGGAAATCATAGCAAAGAAATGCGAGCATTTAAAAAAGACATATAATTATAGATGTTGGATTATATTTATAGTAATGTTATACTGTAATAATTACTGTAAGTTTGACTGCTTATACACGTTGTATCAAAATTATAGACGTATCTCTGTATTTATTTATTCACATTTACTGTATAACTTATTAATTTTATCCCTTGAGTCTAATAAATTTGACATTGAAATGATATAATAATTAGCGAATAATTTATTATATTAGGATAGCATTTGAAATACGGGTAAGTTTTATTATATTTAGTTTTAACTACTGACAATAGTGACTTAAAATATTGTTGGTCCATAGATAAAAGAAATTTATAGAAATTAACAATCAACACCAGTATATTCATATGATTCCAATCTAACATATTTTTCCACTTTCTTTCTAATATCATAATTCAAATTAGAAAGGCGTATACCCACACAATTCAAAGCTCTATTTCGTTTGCTGAATTCAATTAGCGCTTTAGCAGTTTTCTCGTCTCTAAGGTGATAAATTAATAATGTTTTTAAAGGTGCATTGCAATGATTGAGAAAAATATCAAAACATGAATTTAACTGCAAGCCACCCGAAAATTTAAGATATTGCAATGTTAGTGGCAATATTTCTGCAAAATGAATTACTCGTGCTTCCAGATCTTCTCTTGTTTCGTTAATATTGCTCCACAATAAAAATAATGTGAGAAATTGTAGTTTTTGTAAATTACCAATAACCTCTATAAGTTGTGAGGAAAATTCAAAATCCCAATGTAAAGGTATGTAATGTTTGGACAGAAGGATTTAAGCGCTTCTAATTCTAGTATTGGAGTAATTGATCTAAGTTTTAATCGTTTTAACGCTAAGCCAGACATTTCTAAAATTTGTGTTGTAGCCGTAGTCGATACATCCAAATGATAATTAAGTATCTCTAAGGTGCTAATTTTACAGTTTAATATTTTCAACAATTTCATATCGCAACTCCTAATACGAAATGTATCTAAATTTTTACAATTTTTCAATATCTCGAATTCGGCGCTCCAATCACAATTTTCTATTATAACTTCTTGCAATGTGTTTTTTTGACTCTCTAAAGCTGAAATTATGCCGTGAAATTCTGAATGTTTTTTAATTCCATTTATGTTAATCAGCCTAAGTTGCTCCTGTGATTTAATAATTTGTATAATATCATGAAATGCTGCATGAAAAAATTGTGTCTTATAAGAATCATAAGCAAGTATCAAAGCTCTAATTTTCGTGGCATATTTTGCCAAGGTTCTTAATAATGTAGTAGCACTTTCAATGTTGGAGATTGCTGCTCCGCTCAAAGATAGATATTGGAGGCGTGAGATAAATTGCATATTTTGTTCTAACAAGTAAAAGATTTCTGGCTCAAGTTTAAGAGAATCAGGAAAATATATAACTAATTTATCCAAAGTAGCGCCGTTTTCAATAAATAATTTGAATAGTAAATTGATTACGAAATTCATCGACGTCACCGGTGCGTAGCTTTTCGATTTAAATAATTTTTTAATTTTTTTTTCTATTCTATATAGATCAAGAACCTTTAAAAATCTTGTATACTCAAATAGTGTTTTAGGAAATTCTATATTTATTTGACATTTTTCTTCTTCTAAACATTCTTTTAAATCAGATTTTTCGTCTTCACCAAGAGATGAAAAATATCTAAAAATGAATGAAAACTCTCCTCGATCGAATGAAAATGGGTCTTGCCAAAGAATAGGAATAGACATTTTGCAGCTCACAAGTGCACATGAGTGTAAGGAATGAATTTCATTATTCAAATTTTTAAGAATATTTTCCATTAATTCGGGCATATCGCCCATAAAAATTTTTGATGCCATCTGTGTTGATCAGAATAGAAAGGAGTGATAATCCCGTATTGTTATGCAATATTGCTTATAAGTCAAAAAATTTCCGGTTACATGACTTATCGTGGCGCAGACCAATTGAATTTCAGGATCAGGTGTAACGTAAAAATCCGCTTTTTATAATAAAAGATCCTAGTAACTCTGAATTTTGTCTATGAAATCGCCTTCTGCGCATTAACAAAAAAAATTCATTGCAAAAGTTTGCATTAGTGACGCTCTACTAAACGCCAAACTCAAACCCTAACTATTCGATTTATTACTTTAATCTTTCGATCTCAAAATATGATTGGCTTGAGTCACAGCCGGAAAATTAATTGCTCTTTTTGTACGTATTGACCAATCAAAATCATGAATTTCTGCCTGCATGGATCATCCCGATGAAGCAAAAAAAAACGAACGGAAATAGAAAACTTGAAAAATACAAAAAATAGCCAGTCTTGGAGCATTAATAAAAAATGCCGGAGAGAAAATTTTGCATATAAGATAACAATTATTGTATAATTTGATTACTCATAAATGTTGAATCAAATTCAAGACCATCTACGGTAATTTTTTTTCAAAATTGCTTGTCTAAAACCATGTTTTCTGCTATATTGATTGTATAACTTTATTAATATTTACCCTTGTACATAATAAAGCCGACGTTAAAATAATACTTTAGCTAGCAAATTATTTATTATTTAGACAGCGTTTAAGATATGAGTCGTTTTATTATATTTCAGATTTGATTTTTGTGATCTTTATAGTTTGGTACATTGACAATATATATATAATAGCATAAAATATTGTTGCCCCATAGATAAAAGAAATTTATAGAAATTAACAATAAACAACAATACGTCCATATGGTATAATGCAGCATATGTTTACACTTCTTCGATAATATTATTATTTAAAACCCAACAACTGACTTCAATTTTGTATGCAGAATTCGATTAGCGCTTAAACAGTTTTCTCATTATTAAGGTGATTAATTAACAGTCTTATAAGGTCATTAAATCTTTTTAAGGGTGCACTGCAATGATTGAGTAAAATATCCATGAATCGATTTATATAAGCATTATAACTTAAGATATTGCAATGTTAACAACAATACTTCTGTAAACTGAATTATTCGTATTTTCAACTCTTCTTCTGGCATGTTAATAATGCACTATAATGTGAGAATTAAAGTTATTGTAAGATACCAATAGGCTCTAGGAGATGTGCGGAAAGCCCAACCCTTGAAATGTCGAGATATGTAAGGTTTGGGCAGAAGGATTTAAGTGCTTCTAGTATTGAAGATTCTTCTCTTATTGAATCATGTTTTAATCATTTCATTAATATGCCAGAAATTTCTAAAATTTGCGCTATAGTTGATCTATCACTTTGAACACCAACTACCTCTAAAGTACTGATTTTATTATAACTTAATATTTTCAACAGTTTCATATAGCAACAGTAATACGAAGCGTTTCTAAATTTTTACAATATTTCAGTGTCTCAATTTCTGTAGTAGAATCACAATTATCTATTATAACTTCTTGTAATGAGCTTTTTGACTCTCTAAAGCTGAAATGATGCCGTAAAATTCTGAAAGATAATTAGCTCAATTAAATTAAACAGTCTAGGTTGCTCTTGTGGTTTAATAATATGCATAATAGCATGAAATAGCGCTTGAAATAATTGTGGTTAATAATAATTATAAATAGAAACAAATTATTCAAGTTTCAAAGCTCTAACTTTTGTTGCATTTTTTGCCAAGGCCTTAATAATGTAGCAACACTTTCAATGTTTGAGAATGCTACTTCGCTCAAAAATAGATGCTGGAGTCGTGGGAAAAATTGCCTAATAAGCAAAATATCCCTGGTTTCAATTTAAGAGTGTCAGAGAAAAATACAACTTATTGATCCAAAATTAATTATGAAATTCATCAATACATTGTTTATCAATTCAACAAGTACCTATTCTACAACTTGTTTTTCTAAACTATATAGATCAAGAATCTTTAAAAATCTTGCATATTAAAATAGTGTTTTAGAAAATTCTGCATTTATCTCATATTTTGTTAAAGCGGATTTTTTGTATTTGTCAAGAGAAGAAAAGTATCTAGTAATAAATAATGGGTTTAATTGAATAGTAAAACGGATCTTGCCAAAGAATAGGGGTTAACATTTTCCACCAATATCTGCTCATAAGTACACATGAGTATAATGAATTAAATTCAATTCGGTCATATGCCTATACTCATAAATATTTTTGATGCCATTGAGTTCAAATTGTGTTAATCAGAATTGAAAGGAGCGTAGCCTATAAATAGTAGATAAACAAATCAAATCAAGTGTAATCACTAATCTAAAATGTAATCATATGATAATACAACCTCCACACTTTGATAGGACCGGTAAATCTTTGTTATATCTTCCTGCCGCAACAAAAAATTTAAGAAGTTGATTCGGCATATTACTGCATTATTAAAATCAAGTGCAGGTCCAAAAAAGCTCCGATTTAAAAATTAATAATTGAAAGGCCAAAACCACTCTAGTATACCACTAAAAAAAAGTTACGTATCTGAATTTAAATTTCTCCGAACAAAAGGATCCATTTTTTCTTACGCTTTACTAACTAATAGAAAAATTATACTGAACTTTACATATACTACAGTTTGAATGCAAAATTCGATTAAGTTTGTCATATTTATATTAATTCTTTCAATTACTATGAATTTTTGCAAAATAAATCGATGCCATTCTGACAAATTATTTGTCCAAATTATATTGTAATCTTTTTAAAAAAAAAAAAACTACATTAAATTTATTTTTCCCGTCCATTCTTTTTTTTTCGCATTTTTAAGCCTTTCATATAATTAATCATTCACTCAATTGGTTTTCATTTAATATTTTAGATAGGCGTTAAATTATTTCAACTTCATTTTCATCATTGCGGAAATTGGATTCTTTATGCTATAAAATTTGTGAAATTGGTCATCAAATTTGAATTAACAGCAATAAATTCATACTTTATATAAAAAAAAATAAGACCTCTTATCATTCAGACAGATGCGACAGGTGTTTACATATTAGAAACCTGCTTTTTAATAAAATAAGGAATATGAGCAAATCCAATGATTATGCCATGCAAAACTAATTAATTGGTTTTCATAACCCGGTTGGCAAAATTTAGAAACTTCTAAAAACAATTTTTATATGTTTTAATAACTTGCTGGAATTTCAAAAAAATATTTTTTTTATAATTTTATAAAATTTTATATATGAATTTTAAAAAAAAAACAAAAAAAAAAAGTACCTGCTGGATCTATTTAAAAGGTTCATGTTATGAAAACCAAGTAATTAAATTTGTATAGCCTTATGTTCAACAAAATATTTGTCATTATAATTTATTTCAATCAGTATTGACTTTGGACAATGTCCAATAAAATTCTAAAACTATTGGACATAAGATAGAAAGGGTAATTTGGCAAATTTTGATATCTCATGGTTAAATGATCAGAATCAAATAAATTTTTATAACAATTGATTCATCTCAATGATAAATCAAATGATACAAAGCCTCTCGATTCTAATTACTGGATCACAAGATATTATCGATTATTTTCCAAATTTACACTTTGTCAAAATTCATCTCAAGGATCTTTTTTGTGATTATATATTAAATGTTGTCTTGTGATCCAGTGATTACAATCAGATGAATTTTGTATTATTTGATTTATCTCATCGAGATGAATTGAATGTTATAAAAATTATCCAATTCTGATTACTGGATCACGTGAGATATCATCAATTCGCCAAACTAATCCATCTCTCTAAAATTTAAACTTTTTTTATACAATGTATAATCTATCTGATATCAATCACTTCAAAACAAGATGTTATATTACTAATTTTATACAAAATAACTAAATCATTTATAAAATTATTTTTTAATAATTAAATAAAAACTTTTATATTTGTTAGCTATTTTAACTTTGCCAAACTACCTCTTTCTGTCTTATGTCCAATTGTCCAATACTTATTGATAAAATTTACTAAAATTAAGTTTAATTATGATCACAATAGTTGATTTTGATTACTTTTATTCTTAACACAAAATTAGAATCATAACACTAATCATATTTTTATTATTCATCATAAAGTTAACTCTAATAATGGATTAACAAGTAAGTGGTACATTTTGAAAATAAGTAGAATTTTTAAATAAAAATTATTATTATATTGAATTAAAAACATTGATCACTTTATATAGAGTAAACATTCATTTAATTGATTTTAGTATGCTATTAAGAATATTATTTTGGTATACTGTTCCTACTAAAATATTGAAAATTCTTAGTTTCTTCACTTTATTGAAATTGATGATTTAAAAATTAATTTAATACATTATCTTTATATAGAAATACAGTATTAAAGTTTTTAATTTTCTTGCACTATATTCATATACTTAATTTCTTTCTTTATTAGTTATAGCCAATATATTGCATATTGTGCAAGCAAATTATAAACTATTTTCTATATGTCCAAAGGTCAAATTGTCCAACTGTCCAATATTATAATATGTCATTTAGTGATGTGCAATGCAGAATTTTTTGTCTTTGCATTGCATAATGCAACATTATGCAGCATGATGCATTATGCAATCCTGCATCTTTATATAATATAATTATTTACTTAGTTTTTTATTATTAAGAATAATACTAATATATATAATATAATTAGCACACTTTCAAATTGCTGAAATCAGCAAGAACAAGTCATTAGAAAGTCCAAAAGTGGTCAAGTTAAATTGTATTATTAATATAGTAACTTACTGTATATGTTAAATTAGGTCAATAAATTTGTTTAATAAAAACTATTGTGGCAAATTAAAAAGAAATATATATAATTTAAAAATTCTAATTCAAATAATATATTGTTAGAATAAAAGCAGTTAAATAATTTTATTGAACCAAATTATATAATAATCTCTATGTGCATTTTTAAATATTACAAGTCTTGTATTATATTATGCTACATTATGAATTGCATAATGCAGCATAATAATGCATACGGCAATCTCTAATCTTATTACTAATTTTAATAGCTTTTAATCCATTCTTATATCTTTGTGCCATGGTTATAATTTTCTGTATACTGTATTTATAGTTAAATTGTATCAACTTTTGCAATACTTGAATATTTCAGTTTACATTTTGCAGTATAATCAAAAACAGAATTAGAACAAAAAACAAAAGAACTGCTTTGATTAAAGTAACTATTAATTAATATAGTTATCACATCAGCATTGTTATTGTTGTTGTTTCTGCATTTTTTATTTAAGCCCAATTATACAACTTTTTAAGGTCAAATACTGGATTCGTGCTAGATCAAAACAAATATTTAAGTAAAAATCTTGTAGGTCTTAGCAGCACACAGATTAGCATATATATCAGGCAAAAGATATTTGAGCAAAATGATTTGCTTTGCTATTAAAATGTAAAAATGTCTGTAAAATTTATTAAAAAAGCAAAAATCGCAAATATGGGAATAAGTCAATAAAAATCAAGCAAATTTTTTATAATAAATTTTTCTAAACTTTGAACAGAAATAATTTAACAAAAATTTAATCAAATTTTGATAAATTTTTTTAAATCAATTTTATAAACTTATAGAATTAATTTTAAAAAAAAATTTTATCAAATTTGTTCAAGTTTTTATTAAGTTATTTTGATTTAAACTTTTAAAAAATGGGACTAAAAAAATTTTGCTTGATTTCTATTAACTTACCCATATAAACTTTTTTTATAATTAGAACTAATAACAAAGTTATGTTTTAAGGTCATTATTTTTTAATAGTGAACTCATAAGTTATATACATGTACATATTTTTTAACTTAATAGTACATTTTATCAAGTTTTTGATTATTAACTCTATAACTCTGTATATTATATAATTTGTGCCATTGCTATTTTAAAAGGGTTATTACAAGAAAATCTAGCATTTGATATTTAATGTATTTGAATATTGTAAAATAAAAGGCACTCATTTTTTAATAACCAGTTTTTGCTAGGTTTAAATGTTAATACTTATTAAAATTTTAATAATGCCTATTTTTCTAATATAAAGCTTGGATAAAAATCATTCATTTTTTTAGTATTAAATTTTGTATCCAATGGATAATGGAGGATCCAAAGCTACATCTTATTAAATGCAATTGACTACCAGTAAACACTTCAGACATGCAAACCCTTATCATTTATTTAGAATTTTATATATAAATAATATAAGGTAAATGAGTATATTGTGGTCAGAGGTAGTATTGTGGCCAAGTGACATATCTTGTAATCTAGTGATAAGAATTGTATAAATTTTATACAATTCGATTGTCTCATTGAGATGAATTGAATAGTATAAAATTAATCCAATTCTAATTACTAGATTACAAGATATCATCATTTATGCAAAACATAAGTTTTTGCGAATATTTGAATTTATATATAGAATATTTAATATTTAATAACTTCTGATCTACTGGTCCATTTTGGACAATTTTACCACCAAAATAACCATCTCAGTGAGCGATTCTAACAAGCATAAAATTCTCAAAATCCAATCACAGGGTCCTGGGATCGATATAGATTTATCTTATATATAAAATTATATTAGTAAATCTGCAAAATTTTTACATATTTACCTTTAATGGACTTGGGATTCCGTGACTGGATTTTAACGATTCTGTGCTTGTTAGAATCGTCTCATTGAGATGGTCATTTTGGTGGTAAAATTATCCAAAACGGACCAGTACATCAAAAATTATTTGCTGTCAAATAATTGGCAACAATACCCCCCTTGAATCTAGTTTTTATATTATATTTGTGTACTAGTTATTTATATCTAAAACTATATATAACTTAATATAAAGATTTTTATAGTAATATGGCCTGCTGTCAATAGAAATAAGGCAGATTGACATTTTAAAAAAAATTAACACCTTAATTTTACAGCGCATATCTATAGATTTTGAGGCTATCTTGATGATTTAATATTCAAAAGAAAGCTTAGATCATAGGCTTTCTTTTGAATATTAAATCATCAAGATGGCCCCAATATTCATAGAGATATGCGCTGTGAAAGTTAAGGTATTAATTTTTTTTAAATGTCAATCTGCCTTATTTCTATTGACGGCAGCCCATATATTCTTTATTAAGTATAGTTCAAATAATAAAAATTCTACAAAATCTATTTGCTTATTAAAAAATTTATTAGTAGAAACTTTGACCTGGCCACTATACCCCATATCCCTTATATACAAATTGATAAAAAGCCATTATACTAGCATTGTAATTAGGTTCTAGCCACTATAAACACAGAATATTCAGTAAAAAACTGCAGAACAATTAATACTGCAGATGTTTTAAAATAAAAAAAAGGTAAAATAGTTATAAATTAAAAATATCATATCTGTAAGCCTCAATCCTTCAGCGTTATGTCAGAATTTCAGCGTATCATTAAAAAATTAGCAGTACACTAAGAAACTAGCATTTCATGAAAAAACGAGCATTATACTATAACTATGCCACTCAGTCACTAATTATTTCTATTTTGGTATAAGGTATAAAAATGTAACATAATTTTAATAAAATTACTAAATTTAACTTCATTATATTTGCTAATAAAGACCAAGTAATATAAGGACACAACAAAATTTTAGCTATAGAATTCTATATTTGCTGTATATTTTAATTGATCTACTAGGTCATCAAGCAGAAATATGTACATATGTACATATGCATTGGATGGTAATTCAACTAAGTAATCAAAACTATGTGTAAATATAAGTAACCTTATGATTATTACTGAAATTAAATAATAACATAAAATATTCTTTTAATAATTTAATTACAGAAATATTGTGCTCTTTTTTTATAATTTCCTTTGGGTGAATCTTTTCATGTTGATAAAAATGCTACAAAAATTAATGCTTTGGGACTTGACAAATTTTATTTTAATTATGTATTACAATTAATTTATTGTTTATCATTATTAAGAATCTTGGTAAAAATACTACAAAAATTAATGCTTTTAAACTTGGCAAATTTTATTTTAATTATGCGTTAAAATTATTTTATGTTTTATTAAATCATAAAAGCAATCTAATCTAGTTAGTTTAAGTTTGAAAAAAGTTAATATAAAATTCTAAGACATATTTTTCTAATTTTTCTAATTTTTCGGAGCAGTAAGGCACTATCCAGAATAATTTATTAATGCAGGGTTAGTCGATAAATCATAAAATCCCATGCAGATCACACATGATAGTAAGCATTTTTTTTTTTTTTTGGAACTTTTGGAAATTATAGCAAAGAAATGCGCGCATTTGAAAAAGAAAAAAGACGTATAATTATAGATGTTGGATTATATTTATAGTTATGTTAAATAATTACTGTAAGTTTTGATTGCTTATACACGTTGTATAGAAATTATAGACGTATCTCCTGTATTTATTTATTCCAAATTGTTTGTATAAACCATGATTGGGTGAAACATTTACTGTATAACTTATTAATATTTACCCCTTGTGTCTAATAAATTTGACATTGAAATGATATTATAATTAACGAATAATTTATTATATTTAGGATAGCATTTGAAATACGGGCATGTTTTTATTATATTTTAGATTTAACTACATTAACAATAGTGACATAAAATATTGCTAGCCATAGATAAAAGAAATTTATAGAAATTAACAATCAACATCAGTATATCCATATGATTCCAATCTAACATATTTTTCAACTTTCTTTCTAATATCATAATTCAAATCAAAATGGTATAGACCCACGCAATTTAAAGTTCTATTTCGTTTGCTGAATTCGATTAGCGCTTTGACAGTTTTCTCGTCACTAAGGCGATAAATTGATAATGTTTTTAAAGGTGAATTGCAATGATTGAGAAAAATATCTATACACGAATTCAACTGCGAGTTACAGCAAAATCTAAGATATTGCAATGTTAGTGGCAATATTTCTGCAAAATGAATTACTCGTACTTCCTGTTCTTCTTTTGTTTCATCAATATTGTCCTGAAATAAAAGTAATGAGAGAAATTGTAGTTTTTGTAAATTACCAATAACCTCTATAAGTTGTGTGGAAAATTCCATATAACCAAGGTCGAGGTATGTAATGTTTGGACAGAAGAATTTAAGCGCTTCAAATACTGGTATTGAAGATTCTTCATAAACATTTATCAATGATCTAAGTTTTAATCGTTTTAACATTAAGCCAGACATTTCTAAAATTTGAGTTGTAGTCGATATATCCCAATGATTATTAAGTATCTCTAAGGTGCTGATTTTACAATTTAATATTTTCAACAATTTCATATCGCAATCCTTAATACGAAATGTATATAAATTTTTACAATTTATCAATATCTCGAATTCAACGCTCCAACCACAATTTTCTATTATAACTTCTTGTAATGAGTTTTTTTGCCTCTCTAAAGCTGAAATTATGCCGAGGAATTCTGAATGCTTTTTAATTCCATTTATGTTAATCAGCCTAAGTTGCTCTTGTGATTTAATAATTTGTATAATATCATGAAATGCTGCATGAAAAAATTGTGTCTTATAAGAATCATGAAATAAAAATTGTGTCATATAAGAATCATAAGCAAGTTTCAAATCTTTAATTTTCGTGGCATATTTTGCTAAGGCTCTTAATAATGTAGTAGCACTTTCAATATTGGAGTATGCTACTCTGCTCAAAGATATATATTGGAGGCGTGAGATAAATTGCATATTTTGTTCTAATAAGTAAAAGATTTCTGGCCAAAGTTTAAGAGAATCAGGAAAATATATAACTAATTTATCCAAAGTAGCGCCATTTTCAATAAATGATTTGAATAGTAAATTAATTACTAAATTCATCGTTTGTGGTATTTCGATTTAGCACTAAATAATTTTTTAATTTTTTTTGCTATACTATATAGATCAAGAACCTTTAAAAATCTTGTATACTCAAATAGTGTTTTAGAAAATTTTATATTTATTTGACATTTTTCTTTTTTTAAACATTCTTTTAAAGCGGATTTTTCGTCTTCATCAAGAGATGAAAAATATTTAGAAATGAATGAAAACCCTCCATCAAATGAAAATGGATCTTGCCAAAGAATAGGAATAGACATTTTGCACCAATGTCGGCTCACAAGTGCACACGAGTGTAAGGAATGAATTTCATTATTCAAATTTTTAAGAATATTTTCCATTAATTCGGGCATATCGCCCATAAAAATTTTTGATGCCATCTGCGTTTACGTATTGTTATGTAACATTGCAGAAATAGGGGTAAATTTTGCAAGACTAAAATGTGTGACAGGTTATGCATGTTGTCGATCATACATCAGAAATGTTTTAAAGTTTAGGTTAGGGTTGAGTTAGGATTTAATGTTAGCAAGATGTATCGTAAAATCGTTCAAGGAAGGCTTTTTATTAAAGCTCGAAAGATGGTTTCTTATGCAGTTTGCTGACTTTTTGGCAAAACGAACGTTTGTTTTGGAGTTTCTCTGATTGTATATTTTAGAAACCCCACCAGGGCAGGGACGGTGAATAATATCGATTTGTATCGATAATATATAAACCGATATTTTTAGGCCAAATCATGGGGAAATCGATATTTTCGCAAATCAGTGTAACAATATGCACTTGGGCAAAATTAAAAGTATAATTCGGGCCAGGCAATATAAATTTGCTAACTTGAACCTAGTGTTCCGCTCGGACGGATATTTTAAAAGATCCGGATCCGATCCGAAACCGGATCGGATCCATGTTCAGATCCGAATTCGAAGCCAAAGATCCGGATCCGGATCCGATATAGTTACACAACTAACGCGATATAATTGGTTAATATTTGACCCATTTAAGATCTATTAACCGGGTAAACACATGCGGCCATTCGCAGGAGGTATAAAGAAATTTATCGTTATTAATTTATATGTTTAAAATCGGAGTAAGGTTCGTAGTTATTTAATCCATGAGTATAAAAATATTTTATTAACTGTGAATTAAATAATTTTACAAAAATACTTCGTTACCACTATACAATCAATTCATCCACGTTATAAAGGTCATTAAAATTAGCATAACAAATCAAGATAATAAATGCTTATTTAATATTATAATACATAAAATTATTCGCATTAATTTAATTGCTAAGTACCATATATAAAATTAAAGTTAGTAAAGCAAGTTCGCATATCAAATTCATAAGATTAAACGTTTTAATCGTAATGATGACGGTTTATTAACCAATCAGAGTCTACATAATACAACCAATCAGCGTGAACGGATCCAAACGGATCTTCGGATTGGATCCTCTGGATTCGGCGGATCTTATAAATCATGGATCCAAAGCACCGGATCCGGACAATCAACAAACACGTCAAAAGAAGAAATAAATTTAGTTGCTGATCACTTTATATCACGTTATCTAGTGTTCCGCAAAAAAGGATCCGGATGGATCCGGTATTTTTAATGGGTATGAATGTAGCATTACACTAAGGGTACCAGAACTGAAACTGAACATATAATTAATATGGAAAATACACTACTAATAGCAGGCTCCGCTTGTCTCTCACGTGCGTCTGTAGCCAGCAGCAGTCCTTCAAACTCGCTGCATCCGGATCCGGTTTAAGCAGCGAGTATGAAGGACTGCTGCTGGCTACAGACGCACGTGAGAGACAAGCGGAGCCGTTGATAGTAGTGTATTTTCCATATTAATTATATGTTCAGTTTCAGTTCTGGTACCCTTAGTGTAATGCTACAATCATACCCATTAAAAATACCGGATCCATCCGGATCTCTTCGCACGTTATCTGTAACTATTGTACAAAATTTTACATTTTAATTGGCCAATCATGAGTATATCGATATAAATCGATATTTTTGACCATACCGATCGATATTTTTGCAAAATCAAATCGATATTATTCACCGTCCTTCACCAGGGGTCTAGACACTTTTGCAGTAACGTGACGTGGCGCATGAGAATTAACCAATCGGAGAACGTAAATTTGATCGTCCCGGATCAGTCTGACATCAAACAAAACACGTGAACAAGAAGAAAAAAAGAGAAAGAAGCGAAAATACTCGAAGACTAGTGTTTAAATCAGCCTTAAAAACCAAATAAAAATGTCCGGACCGCGATTTTACATAAATAAAATGGCCTCCTAAGGCTATATACACGAACCCTAACCCTAACCTTAGCAATAAAGCCAAAAGTTAATCCGAATACGCCATACCACGTGATGGTCACGTTACTCCTGGTGGGCACATTTCATTTTTCTGTGTATCGACCAATCAAAATCATGAATTTTTGTCTATAAGATAAAATTAAATTTGATTGGTTCCGATTTCAAACTCAGATCACCTGATCATCGTAACTTCGTGCAACATAATTTCTTGCGTACTATTAAGATCGGCTTTGTGTTTATTTATACTCACAAAATTGTTAATAACATGTCAAACCTGATATTGCAATTCCGTTTTTTCAAACCCTATAAACTCTCAAAACTAATTAATACACACACATATCGTTTATTGAAGGTTCGATAGTGCTATATATCAGTAATAGAGTAGCTCGAATTATAGAACATTCTGTTAGCATTAAATGTTGCATTTATTTAACTTTAAATATAAGTGATAAAATACTTCTTCAAACACAATTTAAAATATTTATTTATATTAGTAATCTAATTCCCGTAGCGAAGCCACGGGTTTACAGCTAGTGAAGAAAAAACAGAAAATAGAAAAATAAAAAATACAAAAATAACCAGTCTTGGGAGCATTACTAAAATGTCGGAAAGAAAATTTTGCATATAATATAACAATTATTGTGTGTTTTAATTGTTCATACACGTTGAATCAAAATTAATGACGCATCTACAGTAATTTTTTTTCAAAATTGCTTGTCTAAAACCATGTTTGGTGCTATATTGATTGTATAACTTTATTAATATTTACCCCTATAAATAATTAAGCCGACGTTAAAATAATATTTTAGCTAGCAAATTATTTATTATTTAGACAATGAGTCGGTTTTATTATATTTAGATTTAATTTTTGTGGTCTTTATAGTTTGGTACACTGACAATAATACGTATATAATAGCATAAAATATTGTTGGCCCATAGATAAAAGAAATTTATAGAAATTAACAATAAGCAACAATACGCAACAATAAACAACAATACATCTATATGGTATAACTGCAACATATGTTTCCACTTCTTCGATAATATTATTTAAAACCCAATAACTGACGCAGAATTCGATTAGCGTTTTAAAAGTTTTCTCATTATTATGGTGATTAATTAACAGTCTTTTAAGGTGATTAATTAACAGTCTTTTTAAGGGTGCACTGCAATAATTGAATAAAATATCCATGTACCGGTTTATCCAAGTATCATAACATAAGTTAAGATATTGTATTGTTAAGAGCAATATTTCTGCAATCTGCATTATTCGTATTTTCAGCTCTTCTTCTGGTATGTCGATAATGCGAGAAACTGAAATTTTTGTAAGTTACGAATAGGCTCTAGGAGATGTGCAGAAAGTCCAATCCTTGAAATGTCGAAATATGTAAGGTTTGGGCAGAAAGATTTAAGTGCTTCTAGTATTGAAGATTCTTATATTCTTGAACCATGTTTTAATCATTTCATTAATATGCAAGACATTTCTAAAATTTGCACTATAGTCGATCTATCACTTTGAACACCAACTACCTCTAATTTTTTCTCCGGTGTCGCCTGAAAGGTCCGAAAAAAAATTAAAAATATTCTGATTCCATGTTATGCAAATCGAATTAATCATCCTAGTTGCTCTTGTGTTTTAATAATATGCATAATAGCATGAAATAGCGCTTGAAATAACTATGGTTAATAATAATTATAAATATAATTATAATTATAAATAGAAAAAAAATATTCAAGTTTAAAGCTCTAATTTTCGTAGCATTTTTTGCCAAGGTCCTTAATAATGTAACGGCTCTTTCAATGTTTGAGAATGCTACTTTTTTCAAAAATAGATATTGGAGTCGTGAGAAAAATTACATATTTGGTCCTAATGAGCAAATATCCCTGGTTTAAGTTTAATAGAATCAGAGAAAAATACAACTAATTGATCCAAATTAATTACGAAATCCTTTATCAATTCAACAAGCATCCATTCTACAACTTTTTTTTTCTAAACTATATAGATCAATAATCTTTAAAAAGGTTGCATATTCAAATAGTGTTTTAAAAAATTCTGCATATATCCCATATTTTGTTAAAGCGGATTTTTCGTATTCGCCAAGAGAAGAAAAGTATCTAGTAATAAATAATGGGGTTTGATTGAATTGTGAAAATGGATCTTGCCAAAAAATAGGATTGATATTTTACACTAATATCGGCTCACAAGTGCGCATGAGTATAATGAATTAAATTGATTATTTAAATTATTAAGAATAATTTCCATTAACTCGGGTATAATGCATGTTGACAAGGGTCAACGGATCGAAAAGATAGGGGAGAACTGGTCAGGGGCCGCGCACCACGTGCAACAACCCCGACCATCAATCACGGGGCAAATGGCATGGATCGGGATCGGAAAACGAATCAATTAAACAAATTGCATGAATCAAGTAAGACACGTAATAAAAAAGCCACCAACCTCAACCATTATAAATACCTGTCAGTAGTGATTGGCGTCGTAAATGGCTAATTACTACAATTATATTTACTACATATATTACTACATGGTCTTTTTTAAACCGTAATTGTAGTATTACTTACTACATGTAGTAATACTTACTACATGTAGTAATACTTACTACATGTAGTAATACTTACTACATGTAGTAATACTTACTACATGTAGTAATACTTACTACATGTAGTAATACTTACTACATGTAGTAATACTTACTACATGTAGTAATACTTACTACATGTAGTAATACTTACTACATGTAGTAATACTTACTACATGTAGTAATACTTACTACATGTAGTAATACTTACTACATGTAGTAATACTTACTACATGTNATGTAGTAATACTTACTACATGTAGTAATACTTACTACGTGAAGTAATAAGTAGTAATGTAGTATTATTTACTACATGTAATAATATGTAGTAATGTAGTATTATTTATTACACATGTAGTAATGTAGTATTATTTACTACACATGTAGTAATGTAGTATTATTTACTATACATTTAGTAATGTAGTATTACTTTATTATGTAATATATAGTAATATAATATTACTTAACCCTGGTTCTAATTTATTTTAATTAATTATTTACAAAGACCAGGTTAGTTCTGCTGTATATGTATAATAATACCTATCAAGAACAATGCAAAAATGTTCATAAAAAGAAATAAGGTATTATGAATTGAATTCATACTATGACCACTTTTGTCACATACGCGCCTGATCTTCCTGCGCCATTTTACTTTTGCTCTGAAAAACGCATATATTTATGAAAAAAAGATCTGCAAATACACTGTCCCTTTTTGGATTTTCTATTTCAAGTTTGATATTCAAAAAAGCTAATCATGATCATAAATTGCCGGATAACACCAATATTGGGCAAATTGACGAATACAGTAATTTGGCAAATGATTGGCTACACGTGCCGCTCTGCGGCACGTAATCATTTGCCAAATTACCGTTATTCTACAATTTTTGTCCAATATTGTATACTTGTAGTAATAAATACTACATGTAGTAATAAATACTACATGTAGTAATAAATACTACATGTAGTAATAAATACTACTTGTGGTAATAAAAATTATATATAATAATAATTACTACATGTAGTAATATTTACTACATGTAGTAAATATTATTACAATTACTACTTTTTGTAGTAAATAATTACTACATTACTACATTCATGATTTGAATTACGACGCCAATCACTACCTGTCAGTAACAAGCCGATTTCGACACTCTTCTCCACTCGACAAATTATTCTTCGGCAAACAGTTTTCTCGAATATACATTCTAAATCAATCACATCCAACAACCTGATTAATAACTAAATAATAATAACAATAATAATAAAAAAAAAAAAGGAGAAATATATATACACACATAAATAATATAAATAAACAATTATAATAAACACACAAAAAAAAAAAAGAACCCCCGAAATCGCAATAATAATAACCATAACAATAAATACAATACACAATAACATAAACTCTATATAATAATAACCCTTATATAAAAAAAAATCGATAACATAATAATAACAAACACGACATGAGTGGCACAGGACCAGACCCACGTGACAATGACAAAGGACCACACACGGCCCCACAACCAGCCCCATCCACATAAGTATCGGCTACCACGGTGAACAACCCCAGGACCGAAGCAAATATTGACCCTTCAATAAAAGCATACATTGATGAGTCGATCCGCTTGTCCACCACATCGATCATCCAATCTATTAAGCAATATATCGATGCCCAGTTCGACAAACAGAGAATGTGGAATGAACAGCATCAAGCAAACATCAGCAGCATGTGGGCTCAAGCAACACAAGCTAGTACCAGCAATAGTAATGCTGTGCTGCACAGCACTACTACACATACAGAGCATACAACGGTGCCGCAGCAACTACAGAAGTCTATCAACCTAGCAAGCACTTCACCAGGAAACAAAGAGAAAGAGACGGCTCAATCTACTAGACGCAACAGCACCAAGCACACAGCAAGCCACATCACCTATGAACATGCACCTACTCAGATCAATAGCACGAAAGTACCCATCCTTCGATTACAATAAATGCAAAGGTGTCCACGATATCCACGGTTTTTCTAACCCCCTATTGGCAAGAACTGAAAGCATACGAATTTGGTGGGTTATGAACTGGCCACACAGGCAAAAGATAATTGAGACTCTTCCTTTTAAACCCAATATTTCACTCAAGTTATGGAAGGCAGTGGCTTTTGGTTCACACGTAAACCTCCAGGACTTTACATACAAAAATTTGTTGTCAAGCATAAAGGAAGCAGAGGACGAACATATATTGCAATCAGCGAAAGGTGGCACCATCTCTATAAAAAGGCGCTCCTATCATACTATATTTGCCGATATTTCAGAATGGCTACTGGCTTTTAAGGCCTACATGAACGCGGTTCTGATTATTTACGAAAATAGAGAACACGAGCTTAATGCGTACAGAGACCACATTAGCAAGTTATGTCTTAGGCAAAACTTCCATGCCGTGATGTCCTATGATGAAGACCGTAGAGTAACATTAATCACAAATTGGGATTCGACCCTCTTGGGCCTGAGAAACCGAGGTCGAGGGTAGAAGTTTCAATGTGTCAAGGGCAAAGAAGTCCAAACACAATACACAGCACACTAGACGCCCCAAAGTGGAATGGCATGATGGTAGAGAGATATGTATCAAGTGGAACAAGCATTACTGCCTGGACGAATCGGTCTGCGGAAAAGTTCATGCTTGCCTAATTTGTAGAAAAACTAGCCACAGCGAGCAAGGTGCTTCAAAAAGAATAACCAAAGAAAAACAAACCCACCTGATAGTAGCAAAAAACAAAGTTCGCTACAACAATAAAAAAAAAAAGAGGAAAACAATAATAATAAATAATAACAATAATAATAAAAAAAGAGCTTCTGCATTGCATAACGTTAATAATGATCATGTGCATAGCATTTGATTACTAATTGATTAGTAGAGTTGCATGTAAACGAACAATGACAATGATACACAACAATAATAGTAGCAGCAGGGGTTAGAGCGATATTAAATGATGACCTGAATATGCTAGGGCATTAGCCTTTGTCCACAACTGGTTTAAACATACGTAGAAATATATATAAATAATAAAAAAAAATAACAATAATATTAATATTAATATTAAAAATAAATAGTATATACATATAAACACTTGCTATACGTACACTACGGGTCGACCACTACATTCAATTGATACCGACTAACTGTGTCAATTTTCTGATGACTCTAAACAGAATCAAGCTTCAAGCATTCCGCACAATATAAGGCAGCTCGAGGCATCACCATGACTGCACCTCCAATACTTCATTCGGTTGAGTACACACTTATGGCTATTCCCCCTCGCAACATTCCACTGACCGATACTGAGAATGAACTACATAAGCTGCTCATCCCCAACACGTTCAGCGTCTTCACTCCAATCAATACCGAGATGTTTATATACCTCACAAGAAACCATCCCAACTGGTCATTTTAAATTATCTGTTAGAAGGAATAAAAAATGGGTTCGGATTTATTTTTTAGGCCAGAGAACCAGGCTCATCGAGAAAAACCTAAAGACGATTGAAATCGACCTGCCATCATTCGCAAGATACATCCAGGACGAACTCGTACAAGGATGAATGTGTGGACCATTTTCCGCACAACATCCACTATGTCAATTTTTTCAAGTAAACCCCTGTGGTTTGGTTGAGAAAAAAGACACAGATACCAAGGTTTACCGTGTAATATCTCACCTCTCAGCTACCTTCGGAGCTAGTATTAATGACGGTATAGATAGAATTGAGTTCAGCATGCAATATGAAAATATAAGCTATGCAATTAGATGGATTGCACATTATGAGAAAGAATGCGTCTTATCAAAAATCAACATAAAAGACAGCTACAGAATTTTGCCAGTGCATCTGGTGGACCAGGTACTCCAAGGGATCATATTTGAGAACCAAATATATTTTGATAAAGCATTGGCCTTCGGAAACCGTGCCTCAGGAGGAATATTTTGCAGGTTCGCCGATGCTTTGACGTGGATCGCCACACAGCAGGGAATAAAATCGATAATTCATTATGTCAACGACTTCCATATTATATCAAAAGCAAATGCGCAAGATGAGCTAAACCAATTCCTCTGAATACTCAGTGTGCTAAACGTATCACATAAGCCATCTAAACTTGAGGGTCCGAGTACCTCAATCACATTTCTCGGCATCTATCTAAACACAGAGTCATTCACGGCCACAATCCCTGATAACAAAAAGCACAAACTAATTACTAAGTTACAACAATGGGAGAACAAGCACTGGTGTTTCAAAAAAGAACTACAATCCCTGGTCGGGTCACTAATGTGGGTGTGCCAAGTTCTTCCATAAGGACGCCTGTTCATACAGCGGTTTATCAAGACCCTAAGCACCATAAGCAGTCCCAAGTCTCATATAAAATTAAATGGCCCTATGAAGTCAGACATTAGGTGGTGGTTAACGGCACTACCCAAGTGGACTGGGTTCACCTGATGGAAGACCAATAATGGCTCGATCCAGCTACGCAAAATCTATTTACTGATGTGTCCAATTTAGGCAGAGGCGCAACATTCAAATCCTATTTCACCACCTTTAATTGGTCTAGAGAAATGGATTTATCCCAGCATAGTATACAGGAACATGAGCTCCTAACTACACTAATTGCAATAACAACATTTGCTCGCATCTGGACCCAAAAGAGATTTATCATCTGGTCAGACAACCAGGCAAACGTAGAGGCCGTTTACTCCAGTTTCTGCAAAAATCCTGCAATCAACGAGATAGTGGCAGCAATATTTCAAGCTCAAATAGTTGGAAGCTTCTCAATTAAAATGGAACATATACTAGGCAAAATAAATTTGGAAGCAGATTTACTTTCGCGAAATGGTTACAGACAATTCCTAAACACGCACCCAACTGCACGCTACCTAAAACCTGAGATTCCACACAAGTATGCTAACCTCATATCACTAATCCCCTCCCTATTTTAATAAAAGGACACAATGGACGCTACTCCACTTATAATGAAATAAACAAGCAAAACGATCTGACAATCACAAGTTCTAATCAAACTCAACCACTCGACCAACAAGCTGCCACAATTTTAGACACAGAAATAAGAACAAACAAAACGTACGAATCAGTAATAAGGCAATATGAAACAATTGCACACACAAACCAGTGGTTTGACGCACAAGGAAGAATCTGGCCCGTCACCAAAGAAAACCTCATTAACTTCATCACCTACATGCACAACAAAGTGGCCCCTCCAACTCTTCTGTCATATCTATCGGCGCTAAAACACCACCACAAGATGAACCATTTTGAATGGACAGTAACACACAATGACCCCCTAGTAACGGAGGTATTAAAAACTATCGACAAAAATCACGTGCACAAGCCCGTCACCCAGAAAACACACATAACTCGGGACCACCTGCAAACACTAAAGGCCAATCTAAATCTGGGTGAATGGGACGATAAGGTGTTCTGGGCAATAGCTACTACAGCATTCTATAGTCTAGCACGATTAGGAAAACTCCTTCCTACAACTAAGCATGATCAAATTAAAGTGCCAACTTTCAAAGCGTTATAATTCGAGGAAATCAATCAACATACCCTTGCCACTATTCAACTCACGCGCACAATGAATCACAAGACGGCAGAATGCACATCACTCATCATTAACCCAACGTATGACGATCTATGTCCAATAGAGACTCTGAAAGCATATGTAGTTCAGAGGTCGACATCAATACTCGACTTCCCAGACCTGTTATTCGTTAGGGCTGATGGTTCATGGGCGACAAAACGATATTTCATCAACAAGCTCAAACAAGCCCTACTATCCGAAGACGTTTCCGGCCACAGCTTCAGAGCTGGAGGCACAACGGAACTGGTTATGCGGGGGGTCCAAATCATACTAAATCATACTAGTCCAAAAAATTGGCAGATGGAGCTCAGATACATTTTACAGATATATCCGGGCCCACCCAGCTACAATAGCTGCCATATTAATAAAAGCATACGGTAATTGAGTCGTTTCATATTATCTTCATTAATGGCACAAACGCCACAATTACAAAAAAAAAGAGAGAGAGAAAGTATATAAGCTTATATATATACATAAATATATATATATACATAATAATAATAACAATATACACATATGCTTACAATACTCAAATTAATAATGATTACATCCCGTAATAAGATAATAATAATAATGAGAATCAACGATAATATATATACACATATACTCATGAGATTCAAACCAATAATGACTTCATCTCGCTACGAAATAAACCTTAAAACACATAATAATGATAACAAACAAACAAATGAATAATAACTACTTACTTTCTTTCCTTCTTCATATCAATAATAACCGAGACACGTTAACCATGTACGTCAAGCTCAATCCGATGTACATACATGACACAACCCATACCATAAACCAAATGACAGAATCCTGACAATTTTAACATTGGAACAGTCTCCTGATTCTGCCATTTTCCTATTTAATAGCCGGCCTGCTTCGAGCAGGCGGGAAACCACCAGCTGATGCTGCTTCACGCGAGTTCTACCTCTCGCTTATTCTACTGTTACGATGATACCTGGCACAATCTCACTTGCTAATTTTCTGGGAGCATATCATCATTTCAGTTCGATTTACTTAGCTAAAATTACTCATAATGTATTCTGCGGACTTCATGTCCTTTAATTGAATTTATTTCTGGCACTTTTGGCTAGCCGGCATTTACTAACCACATGACCAGTCGTACTGATGCTTTTCGATATTTTTTGATGTAATTAGAATAGAAAGTAGCAATAATTATTTGTTGTGCAACATAGCCTATAAATAGTAGATAAACAAATCAAGTGTACCCAATAATCGAATATGGCCAACGCACCGAAAGCGTGTACAGGGTACCACACCCGTAACATTTTCCGATCACACATGTGCTACCTAGACCGTAACACACCTATACCAAATCGAAATTACCGTAACGGGAAATCTTTACATCATATAAAAATTACACTTAATGATAAAAATTATTCATAGCGATAGTAAACAATTAGTCATAACAATAGTCATAGTAAATAATTAGTCATGGTATTTACAACGTATTTTTAGCAAGAAAGCACAAACCTTTTAGCCATAGACTTCTCGAATGTATAAATACGATAGCTTTTTACCTTTGAAAACATTAGAGGCGACCCGCAACCTCCAAACCTTTTAATTTAAGTCGCATTAATTTGACTTGACAAATATTACCCTTATAATTAACGGGATAAGTCCATAATGGCGCCCAACACCTTTATACAATCACCCTTAGTATAATACATGTAATAGAAACATGTTATAGCGCCCAAACGTGCATAAAATTTAGCACCCAACTGGTAAAATTAATTACCAAACTATTAATAGAGAGTATCATTAACTTGAACCACTCTCCTTTCAAATGAAAAGCACTAAGCCGTTGGCATACCACAATGATAACCCAACGTGCAAAACAATACTTAACAAGTATTAACAAGGCGCCCAAGTACAATACGTACACTACAATACATACTTACTTCATATTATTATAAACATTATTTAAAGTCTAAAGAAAAGACTTACTGTATTAAATTAACAAAGAAACATATTTATTAAATAAAGATTATATTTTATTAAACATAAACTCTATTGTGCAAATAACTTTACAAATTATCCTTCTACATAAAACTGAATTAAATTATTGAATAAAAAACCTTCTATAACTAATAAACGAATATACCCACAAGATAGATAAATAACCTGTATTAAACTTAGAAAGTGAAAGGAAGCCCAACCTTTGAAAGCAAAAGTAATACCTCAGAGAACTTATCCAACTCTGCAAACAGTAGGCATAGCCAACCTACGAACCTCAAGTAACCATTCCAACTTGAAACCGCACTCAATAAATAAATACACTACAGAAAGTAGTAAGAAACCAGAGAAACTTGAATAAAAAATATATGATTATATTAAAGTAAAGCAGAAAAGAAGAAGCCACGAATTGGCATAAAAAGAGTAAAATCCGCCGATTGACACAACTAAAAAATACAAAGCGCGAAACTATCTATACAAAATCTATTCAAGCAAAAGCATAATCTTCATAGAACAATAGAAGCTTAATCAACTCATACAAGTACCAAGACTAGGGAAAGTACCATAGTGAAGTTAGCAAGAGATCTACAGGATAGATACCAACTAACCCAATCTGACAACCAACTGAACTAAGGCTGTAAAGGCTAACATGAAACCTTACGTTGACACTATTAGGCCGATCACCTGACAAGACAACCATATTGGAAACTCAGACACTAAGGATTGAACTATTGAACGAATGCGATACATATTACAAATCACGATTACCAAATTAATGAAGAATATAACTGCAATAACCATTATACTATTAATAGCTGCAATACAACAAATAGTCAAAGCTCAAAACATTAATGTCACAGTACCAGTCATAACTGTTACCCAAACTCCAACAAACGTACCATCTCCAACAACTATAATCACAACTCAAACTGTAATACAATCTCCATCAACAGACTACTTTAGTAACGCAAATGCTGTAAACACACTCATTGCTGAACTCGTAACAATAGTCATATC
>QKWP01000511.1:266908-289053 GCA_003550325.1 Gigaspora rosea | reverse complement strand
TATATCTTTGCTAAATAAATAATACTCTTGTTAATTAATAAATATAAACTGAACCACTCTAGTGAAGTAATATTCCACTTCCACACCGCTTCATATCTTCTCTGACCCTTACAAGATCCCTGTCGCTGTGTGCTGTGTTGCAAGTACTATATAGAAGGCTATAGTCGCTTGTAACAATATAATACATGACATGTGTGATATTTAGGCAGTAGCTGTACTATATTTGAACTGATTTTTTGATTGTCATAAGCTATAATCTGATGATTTGACTATTATAAGCTGATTTTTATGACTATTATAAGCTAATATTCACATTTTATAATTCGCTATCAATTCTGTAGTATGAGTTAATTTTTTTTAATCAATTAATAATATAATGCAAAACAAAAAAATAAAACAAAAGCATTTATTGTTTAACCATGCTTAACTATTTAATTCAACTGTACAAATACTTAAATTGTTTTGTTAATCTAATTTTAAGTGCTAAATATTTTAAATTTAATATCAATATATGTATATTACATTGATTATATATCACATGGGAGTGGCAATAACAAATTGTGAGGTGACAATAACAACACTCTAAATTTAATATACTAATTAAATTTAATATATTATATAAATTGATTATTAAAATAGATTTGATATATCAAATAAATTCAATATACCATATTCTATCATAAATAAGTGCCCTCTTTTTTGAAATTTTAAATTCAAATATCTTGATAACTATCTAATTAAATTTAAAAAATTTTTAATTTAAATTTTAAACCTATTAAATTTAAATAAACAAATTTATATTAATTTATTATAAAAGAATTTAATTATTTATAAACTCTCTCTACTGATCTGTGTACACGAACAGCACAGGAAAAAATTATCTTAAACTCAGCAAAACACAGAAATAGGCTCTATCAAACACACAAAAAGTTAATAAAAAAAGGAAGTGTTGGAAAAAACATCTAGAGTTTCTTAAGCGGACAATAGACTAAAGCGATAGCAAGTTCTTTAAAACCAAACTCTAAAAATTTCTACAGGCTACTCTCAAACTAAGAAAATTGAGGAATTGGACTAAATCCAGTAACATCAATCACTGGGCCCAAAACCAGAAGTAAACAAGTAAACAAATAAACACGTATTCAAATCAGATTTAGGGCAATTCAAAAGCAGGATAAACAAATCGTAAAGCTAAATATCGTAAACAGATAAGCAATCATATGGTTCATAGAGAAACCGGAATATCAGCAAACAGAAAATTCTAAAAAGATCGATAGCATATTGAAAACTCTATAAGCAGAATATTATAGAATATATGAACAATTTTAAAGATCTTTTTAAAAGGTCAGAGAGTGAAATTACAAAAATCATTATGAGCTAAGAAAAACTCATTCTAGAAAGAGATAAACAAGTTGCTAGATTTCTCAGTATTACCCACCTAGGCACAGTTTTCATTATTAGAAGAGCATATGAAATTTTTGAATAAAATCAGCTTGAAGCTATATAGGAAGAAGAACAACTTCAGATAGCCAAATTAGAGAGAGTTAAAAAGTTAGAAGTTCCCAAAGTAAAAAGTGCTATAAGCCGGAAAATTGCTTTAACAATACAAGAATGTGGTCAATCATTCTACAGTACAAAAGAATTAAAAGACAAATACTGAATATAATAAGATGTCATTAGAAATGGAAATGAGCGGTATTTATCACAATGAAAAAGAAGAAAAAAATACTCTAAGCCATGATGTCAAAAATAAAATGTTTATCGTAAACTCAAGACTAGATGGAGAGAATGCAATAACAGAAAGTGGTCAAAATATAAGTAGAAAAAATAAGATGCCGCTTCCAGACATGAGTGCAGTAATGACAAGAAACGTGAATATACAACATAGCAAACATACAGTTTTAGAGCAAGACTATACATTGGGGATATTCCATCCTATTTCACTACAAAAAAAGTAACAGATATGGGGGTGAGATAGTAGAAAAGGGTCAAATTTTTTCTAAGTAAAAGTTTTCTTGACTTTAAGCTTAAATATCTTAACAACGATCTTAATAAATTAATAAATTATTTTTTATTTTAATTCTATATAATTTCAAGATTAAAATAAAAAAATTTTTAGCAAATTTGATTAAATATTTGTCAAGATATTTTAATTTAAAAATTAAAAAAATTTTACTAAAAATGATTTGTCCCTTTTCTACTGACTCACCCCCATATTCTTAAAAAATGCGGAAGGATTAAATTAAAAGGATGGAACATCAAAGCTAAAAACAAGGCAGTAGTAGTCACAGTTCAGTTTCACAATTTAGAAAAGATGAAACTACTCGCAGATGCTTGGGTACTACTGACAACTAATAGAAAGGTGACAAGAATAACAGAAAGAGATAACTGCCTTGAAACCTTAGCAGAAAGAGCAAAGTTTAAAAGCCACAGTTAGAAACCTACTATATTATACACAAGAAATACTTTTGATATGACAACTAAAGAGGTATGGAGTTGCAGTGGTACACATTCCAACCAATAGTAATGGAAACCCTAAGAGTTCAGCAATGATATACTTCAAGTCAATAGAAGAGAAGAAAAAGGCTACAAAATGCAATATTAGCTACTTTAATACAAAACTAGTTTGGAAATCAGAAGACGGTCCAAGTAGTAGTGAGCAAGAGAGAAATGTAGCAAGAAGAAATAGTGGTATACTTAGGATAAAAGAAAGAGGTTACAAAGGAAAACAGTCATATAAGCATTGGTATGCTAACAATAGAAGGAAAGGTGAAAGTAGGACAAGAAGATACGAACCTAAAAAAGAAACTACTAACAAAGCAGGAAGAAAAGACGAAAAGAGAGAAGAAGATAAAAGTGACAAACATAGTAACCTGCTTGAAGAAATTTTAAAAAGGCTCTCAGCAATAGAAGAAAGACATTCTAGGGACAGAGGCTCTAATTGCTCCTGAAAGGCGCCATTGGTATTATTAAGAATGTAGAGGTGCTGCAGAATAAAGGTAGCACAACAAAAGGTGGAGAGGAGAAAAGGAAGAGTCTTGAGATATTAAGTATTGGAACACATATAAAGGCAAATTGGATTTTGTAATGGATTACATGGTAGAAACAAATATAGAAATCTTGGGTCTGGCAAGACAAACTTATCAAAAGAGGAAGGAAAGTTTGAGCTTAAAAAGTATAAGGACTATCATAAGTTTTGGTCCTCTGCAAACGAGAATAAAGTGAAAGGTTCAGGAGTAGGTTTAATTATAAATAGCAAATAGGAAAAACATATTGCAAAAGTGGAAAAAATAAGTCCATATATTTTGTCAGCAATGTTGCTCTTTAAGTGAGTCAGTATTGAAATTATAATGATATATCAAGTACCAAATGACCACGAGTGGAAGAAAAGATCCTCAAGTATATAAAAGAAAAGTTCTTAGAAAAAAAAGAAAGTGGACAAAATATTATATAATTATTAGGACTTTAACCAAACAGCAGAGAGTGCGTTGAACAAAAAAGGGAAAGGAAAAGAGAGGATATCAAAAAAACCAAGACTACTGGGCTTGCTAACTTCATACAACTACAAGAACACTTTCTGGAAGTAAATCCAGAAAAGAAGAATTTTACTTGGAAACGAAAATAACAGAACTCTCGAATTGACTACATATGGGCAAGCAGCACATGTAGTAACCAAGTTATAAATAGCAAGATTAAAGACATGTATTGTATATCAGGAAGTGATTACGACCTGGTCTTGGCAAGAATAGTAACCAATCTGGAGGAAAGTAAAATAGTAGGTCAGCAGTTAGAAAAATGAAAAAAGGGAAAAACGGTTAAAGCTTGATCTAGAAATAGTGCCCGAAGAAGACTAGGAGAAGTTTAAAGCAGGGCTGAACAAAGATCTGTGCAGACAAGATGAAAATGGCAACATAAACAGAGAAGACTTGGACAAATTGTGGGAAGTAATCGAAAAATCTCTAATACAGGCCGCAAAATAAATACTTGCCAAAGAAAAAGAAGAGGCCCTCAATGGAACCCTGTAGTACAGAAAACAGAGACAAGAAAGAAGAAGATTTAAGGAAAGACTTAAAGCATTAGGAAAAATACAGCGGAAGCTACGAAAACAAGAAGAAAGCGAAAAAGGAAAACTAACCTCTTAGCAAAGAAGGATATATCTAGATAAAATAGATAGAAAAGAGTACAGTAAATATGAACACATAGATGTAGAAAATCTTTTGATAGAGGAAAAGGTTGTAGGGTTCTAGAAGATACTAATGACACAGTTAAACCTCATGTTTAAGCAAAAAGAAAAAAAAATTAAGAGGTTATATTGAAACTCAACATGATATGATCATAAAAGACTAAAAAAAAGATGCTGACTAGCCTATTAGACAACCCTACAGAAAGATTAAATTGAAAAAGTTATAGTTTGAGATAACGAGGATGAACCTTGTTTGATAAACAATCCAAAAGAGGTGCTAGAGACAGTTTGAGATCACTTTAGTAGTCAATATAAAGAAAGAAACATTAAAGTAAATAGTATGCCAGAAAGGTGAAAAGCAGCGTACAAGGCATGGGAAAATATTAAAGAAGAGTAGTATGATGAAGTGGAAAAAAATGTCACTCTAGAAGAGTGGGAAGATGCTGTACAAAATATGAAAAACAATTTGGCTCCTGGACAATCTGGAATCACCTATCCACTACTAAAAAGGTTAGGAAAAAAGCCAAAGAGCTTATGACAGAGTTGGCGTCAGCAAGTTTAAAAAAAGAGTTAATTCCTAGAAAATGGAAGTTGGAACTGTTATATCCAATTCCAAAGAGTAAAAAGTAGAATTATAATCTAAACACATAAGGCCAATAGCTTTCATCAAAGTTGTAAGAAAGTGTATAGTAAGAATCCTAACAGTAAAGCTGTGTAAAGTATTAAAAGAAAAAAATGTGCTGCGAGGATACAATTTTGCCAGACTGTCAGGAGGTGGTACAGCAGGCCCAATTCACATAATTAATAACATAGTCGAAGACGTGAAAGAACAAGGAAAAGAGTTATGGATGGCTTTCTAGAACATGAAGAAGGCATTTAACTCAGTTAGTTTAAAAATGCTAAGACTAGCTATGAGCAGAATAAAAATTCAACAGAGCATATTTTCCTTTATCATAGAGCTATTTGACAAACGGAAGATAGAAGTAATTACAGGTCTAGGAAATACAACAAAGTTCCAAACTGTAGACTATATAGACCAGGGAGAGGTAATTTCTCTCCTGGTCTAGCAGATATTTTACGACTCTCTCTTGTCAGTAGTACAAGACAGAGAAGACCTAATTCAAGTGGATTGGCCTACAAACATCTATGAATTAAACTTTAATACGATAAGGTGGAGGCAATCAACCCTAGCATATGCTAATGACCAGTGATGTCACTTGGTTATTTGGCCGGCCAATGGCCACGGCCATTGGCCGAGGCCAAAAGGCCAAAAATATAAATTTCATTTTTGGCCGAAATGGCCAAATAAAACTAGTAATTTGATTGGTTAAATCTTCACTTAAGTAATTTTTCTATATAACTTACTAAACCTTTGTTTATTAAACCTTTGCTCAAATTACTTATTAAACCTTTGTTCAAATTATACTTTTATATAACTTTTTAAACCTTCGCTTAAATTATTTTTATATAGTTTATTAAACTTTCACTTAAATTATTTTTATATAAGTTATTAAACCTTCACTTAAATTATTTTTATATAATTTATTAACTTTCGCTAGATTTTTTTTTTTATATAGCTTAACAATTATTACTTAAGTTATCTTATATATTAATATGCTTTCAAAACGAACTTTCAAGCAAACTATTATAATTAAAAAAGAACTTGAAAAGAATCGTTAGATTTAATTATTCTTTCACGTATAGTTAAATATCGATCCGTTCTATAAGTTTTATTAATTCCAATAGTTCATCAATTTCTTTATCGCAACTTTAGTAATAGCACATGAAAATAGATAACTATAGTGTTAATTAACTTTTTTTGGGAAGGTAATATACAATAAATACAATTCAAGAATATTGGTTCTTATAGTTAATAGTGTGGCTTTAAACATAACCAGTATGTATATGTAATATATATTAACATTAGTATGCATATAATACAGTATTTTTATATATATTTCTTTTTTATTACTATACAAAGAAATTTGGCCACTTGGCCGTTTGGCCATTTGGCCATTGGCCAACGGCCATATTGGCCAAATAATTTTTATTGGCCTGGCCAATTGACATTCAACTTTGGGCGCAAAATTTTGGCCATTTTGGCCAAATAATTATATATTGGCCGATGACCAATTAAATTTTCTTTGGCCGATTAAATTGCCATCACTGCTAATGACACAGTGTAGTTGGCAAAATCAAGAAGCAAAATATCAGAAATCTTTATGTTATCTGAGGAATTTTTCGAAATTAATGCATAAAAATTAATGGTAACAAGTCCGAGTTAATCATCATCAACTCAAATAGCAAGAAGGGCATCTTGCAAGAAAATAATGAGATCCAGATAGGAGGAGCTACTGTCTAAGCAAAGAATAAGGAAAAGGCTACAAGGTACTTAGGGATCTGGCTATTAGAATGAAAAGGAAAAGAATGCTGCTCAGAGATTGTTAAGAAAGAGGTTCAACAAATTGTAAAAGCAATTCAGAAAAAAAGAATGACTTTGGGATAGCTAGTATACATAAACAATAGGGTGTTGATTCCCAGGTTGGAATATCGCTTACAGTGCTGCATTTTGCTCAAAATCACGTGTACAAGGTTGCATTGACCAATGTTAATGATAATAAAAAATAAAGCAAACCCAGCAAAAACTCTAGCAAACTCCATCATAACACACAGAAACCTAGTAGGAGCCAAAACTCATTGGCAGAACCAGATCTCACATCACTTTACTGAACTTGTCATAAGGCTAAATGACACTGGAGCAGTAGGGCACACTACGTGAATCAGATTGATGCAAAGCTAGCTTTGCTATAAAAGTACAAAATGCGTGCTTGAAGTGAATCGTGAAAGATTAAACAGACACATCATTAGGAAAAATCTGTCCTTTAATACAGTTAAGATAGCTAAAAGATTTGGCTAAAAATCACAATAGTGCAAAGGCGGCCATGTTAAACTTGGCACAGCAAGACTCAGAGGTGGCTGACCTACTAGAGAAACGCAGTTTAACAAGCTTCTGCAATGAAAACAAGCTTCATATATATATAGTGGGGCAGGTGTTAGATCCAAGTGAAACCAAAATACTTATGTAGCAACAAAAGAAAAATTAAGAGGGCAAAGATGTAGCGGAAAGAAGGCACTTTGGTTTGCAAAATTAGAGAAGGAGCTACTGACAAAAAGCACAGAAATGAGCGAAATCAAGGAAAAATTCAAAAAATTAAGACCAAACAATATGATATGCAAGGTTGATCTGGGCAAATTTCAAACAACAAAAGAAAAAAGAGTGGATCGTCTTTAGTCCACAGAGCCTTCAAAAAGACTGTAAGCTTGCAAGAATCTCAAAAAGAACGAGAAGCAAAAATTACTATTGAAGCACTGGGTAAAAACAGACAGGTCAACGAATCAGGGTCGTAGAATCAGAGAGTGCCAGGGCTGTGAGCTAGCAGAAAGTGCAGAAGGGAAAAAATGTGTGCTCTCTAAAGCATTTAAGAGTAGCAAAAGAGTAGTTAATAAAGATTCATATGAAAAAGAAATTCTAAGAGGACCAAACTTTGCTAGCCTGCCAGAAGAATTAACTTTGGAAAATAAAAAAACAAAAAAAATACTATAAGCTAGAGTGTGAGTAGCTATACCTAATTCCCTTTGAAGAAACGACTATAAACAAAAATAAAGAAATAGAAGTTCAGTAAACACCAATGGTAGTAGTGAAGCTCTTTGAAGAAAAGTTTATAGAAGACCAAATCGAGAAGAAAGAAATACAAGAGAGACTAAAAGAAATCTGGATAAAAATTAGAAAAGAAAATAGATTCAAGGTGTTCTCAAATGGGTCGTTGGATAGTAGTAACATAGAAATAGAGAAAATAGCGCTGAGAAATGGTTGGATAATTAGTAGCATAGATAGTAGCATAGAAAATATAGAATTTAGTAGTAAAATTAGTGACTGGCCCGCTTCAACAAGAGCAAAATTAGGTGCGATTTGGACAGCCTTACTGGTTATGCCATGCAGAGCTGAAGTCCATATTTACACTGACAGCGCATATGCAATTAATGCAATTAAAAAAGGAAAAAGGGTGTCAAGAACACGCGAAGACCTAAAACTAACAAATGAAAGTGTTCTGCGAGCAATTATAAGGTGCTAGAGTTGGAAAAAAATTAAGCTTCGTATGCACAAAGTAAAAAGTCATAGTGGTAACACGTTAAATAAAGCAGCAGATAGGCTTGCCAGAAAAACAGCATCATAGATCAGCCCTTAAAAAAATTTGTTAACACAGTAACAATTGCACACTATGATGCAAAATGGGCATCCCTAAATACTATGAGATGGAGAGCGCTCTGGGACAATACTGCAAAAAATGAGGTTTCAAATGTACAAGTGAAAAGAAAACTGGATCCTGGGTATTTCAAATTAAATGCATCACCAAACAGCTCCCAACAAAGGACATCCTACACAAAAGAAGGCCTGAAGTGTATGAGACCAGCACGTGCATAAGCTGTTAAGGAAAGAAAAGTCGCAAGATCACTTAGCATCTTGCGAAGTCTATGGAATCTTGTGGAAAAGGACAAGAAAAGAGATTTGTGATAATGTGATAGCTAAGATAAAAAGAAAGAAAGATCTTAAGATGGTAGACAAAACAAAATAGGAGAAAGCACTATTCAGGAGTACCAACAAGGAAAAAGAAGGAAGACAAGCCACTTTAATTAGAGGGTATAATCCATATGAAATCAAAGAGAAAATAGAACATATAATCTGCGAAAAGCCAAAATTAAGAAGACAAATTCTATACCTTTAGTACACAGTTTCTGGAAAATATTTTATAAACGAATCTGGTGCTTCAGATGCAAAGGTTTCAACGAATGGAAAAAAACAAATGGAATATTACGAAACCAGAAAAAAGAAAAGCAAGAAAAAGAAAAAAGAAAACCTGAAAAGAGAAAAAGAAAGGAAACACGCTTAGAAGAAGACAAAGAGAATAAGCTGTTAAACAGAGAAGAGTCTTCACAGAAAGAGAAAGGAATAGAAAAGAAGAAAAAGATCTTAGGTGTCATGAAGGATATGATAAAGAACTTCATCTCCAACTTCAGTAGACCAGCTTGGTTGTCTCTTATAAAGCCGGTATATAAAAAGAATAAAAACAATAATAGCTAATCGGTTCTAATAAGGCTAACAGCCTCTGCCTGGTGACATTTAAACTACTCTCAGTGAGTTGAGGGCTTTAAAAAGAGGGAAACAGCTGTCATGGCAGATCGCATCTGGGCTTCGTTGAAGTCAAGTGAGTTTTTATTAGATTTAGAAAAGTTTAATATATGTAGTAATATAAATGTAAACTTAGGCATAAATATACTATTCTTGTTAATAAAGGCAGGACCGCTAGTTAAAAAAAAAATTTAATTTATTATAAAATTTCAAAAAAGAGAGTGCTTATTCATAATAGAATATAATATTAAATAAATCAAAAAAAAAAATCTATCAAATATTCAAACTAGATAAAACTAATAATAATTAATTTTTGTATACTATATTAAAATCTTACAAGTTAACAGTAAAGTCAACAGATCGAAAAGGGAGCTAAGCAGGGAGGCCCCAGCGTAGCAACAATCACAGGAAACCAAGATGCTAGTAGGAAAAAACCGGTTCAATCAAGATAAGTATTAATCAATTGCCTAATTGGGATGTTTCATATGAAAATTAATACTTCTATTTTTGACATTTTATGTAAATCTTTTCTATTTTTACTAGGAACGTAGTACAAAGTACGAAGTGTATGGTTTAATTCATACATCGCATTTGTCCACAAAATCTTGACTCTTATTGGTAGTTCCAATTTTATGTAATAATCTTTACACAGCTCTGATCAGATGATCTAGATTCTGGATCCGTTATACCAGTCAAGGCATATACTAAATTTGAAATTGGAGATCTAGAATGATCTACAAAATTCAGTGAATTTTGATTGGCCATTGCATTTTTTTTAAGTTCAAGTTCATCACGAATTTTAACGATATGTCAATAGACAATATGAAGTTTATAGTTTTGTTCATCCCAATTAATCCCTCAATGTGAGCTGTTTGTAAAAAGGTAATATGTCCTAAAGTTAAAGACTGCCGTGCATATTTTCAAATAAAAAGAAATAATTTTTTAGACTAAATAATAGTTTAAAAGATCTTTTGTAGTGTTTGCTTCAAGAGGTCAAAAGCGAAGTGAAGAGCCTTTTATATATTTTAGCAAAAAGATCAAGTACAAGTTAAGATTTATAAAGCAATATGGGCTGAAATATTTGAAGTAAGTAATTTAGTCATAAAGACTTTTTAGTAACATATATTCATTAGTGATTTACTTGCTATTACTTTAATTTATTCAATCTTGCTTATATAGAAAGAGGTATTTATTAATTTATTATTTATTTTAATCGTAGGTATTATCGAATTTAGAGTAAACTAATAGTGAGAGAATAATTATTATCAAGTATTTTAATTTATTTTAATCAAAGTTATTAAAACAAAAAATTTTTTATTTTAATAAATATATGTAATTTTAAATTATTTTAATAAATAAACGATTTTAATTAATACAGTAATAATATTTATTTATTGTACGGGCTTTTTTTTGTTGCTATTTATAATACATTTGTATGTAAAAATTTTTTCTTACTTATTCCAATTTTAATTTTTCTCCTTTAAATATCGAGCAGCAACTTTACAATTAACGATCTTGAAGCTCAATGATTTTATTTGTAACATGAAAAAAACTTCAAAACAACTTGTAGATCAGTTTCAATAAAAAAAAATATCTCTAAAATATAGAACCAATTCGATGAACTATTTTATATAAACATATTTATTTAAATTTTAACCTTACAAGAAAAAAACAGGCCCAAATTTGAATTCAAAACTATAAGAACTTTAAAAATGTTCTCCCAACAATTATAAACTAAAAATCTTCAGTTATGATAATTTTAAAAATATTAAATAAAGTCTTTGCCAGTTATGAAAGCTTTAAAAATATTCTGGCCGAATATAGTCTTTGCCCAGTTATTAGAGCAGACGATTCATATTCGTCAGATTGGAGGTTCATATAAGACTTTAAAAATCTGTCGACCAATTTAGTCTTCTCCCAACTATAAAAACTTTAAAATAACCTGACCAAATAAATTTTTCATTAGCTATGAGAATTTTAAAAATTTTCGACTAAAATATAGTATGAAAATTTTAAAAATACCTAACAAAATATATTCTTTACTTTGCTATAAGAATTACCAATGGACCAAACAGAGTCTTCGCCCACTACAAGAATTTTAAAAACTTGAAACTGATTACAAGAATTGTTTGTAAACGATTCTATTCTTTTATAATAAATAACTCATTCGTACAGGTATATATTTTCATATATACCTGTGCGAATAAGCTTTCAAAAAAGCACAGGTTGTATATAAGACCTGTATAATAAAGTGCTGTTATAGTATCATCACAAAAAATTTGGTATATTCCTGACCTTGTGTTGTTGGATTTGATCTGAACTTAGTACAATTAGTGAAGTTTTTCTTTCTATAAAAAAAATATGTAAAAGGGCTACGAATGCGGCTAAGAAAAAATTTTTTTTATATAGCAGGTCCCACATATGACACGTGGAATATTCAAAAGTAAAATCTAGAACAATCATACTAACAATTACTACCAAATAAGGTGTAATTATCAATAACCAATTTGGTATATGCCCTGACTGTATACTGTTGTAAATCCAATTAAGACCAGTTTGACCATATAAAAAAAATTGAATCGGGCTCCAAACTCTAATATGATCTTTGCTAGAGAATGTGCATGATGCTTTTTAAAGTGACAAAATCTTACGTTGGATAAGTGGTTAGTGATGTGCCGCGTATAGTACAGTACGCAAAAAATTTTTTAGAATATTCTAGAACTAATCATAAAACTATTCATGTCTTAAATTTGCCCTTATGAAACTGCCATTTATTTTCTAAGCCAACTTATTCCTTGCAAAATTTTGCATATAGGTAGTTTATATATCATAAGCATACTATATGTATTTCACATACTATACACACTATACAACTATACATACTGTACGTACTGTACGCTAAAAAATTCAGACATTATATTAATGGCATGTTATTAGGTAAGGGTCATACCCAAAAGAGGGTATATCGAAGCAGAAATTTATTTTTTTAGTATTTTTGTATAAAGTTTTACCAGGAACATGGTACAAAGTACATTCTACAGTATTCGAGATTTGCATTCGTATACAAAATCTGGATGCTTTAGTAGTATGGTGATTTACAAAATTAAGCTGATTTAATTAATCAGGGATATGCCTGTAGCGGTCCAGTTAAATCTAGTAATGCACATGAATGTAATGTCATTGCGTCGTTTACATATGAACTTTGCCTCCAATCAGTTTCCTTTTGCAGATTGATGACCTTGTTCTATGGTGCAGATACGTGACTCCCGTGCTTTTCATCATGTGATCTACTATCATTCTACAAAAATTCTTTGAGTGGGATATCACCTCACTGCAAACATGGTCTACATTTGGTTCCTAGCATCGCAATATCCGAGCTGTAAAGTTGAGCTATCAAATTACTCATATTCGACATCAGGGTTGTCCACTCGGGCTATCAATCACACCTATAACTCCAAAGTACCCAACACACTAAATACATTTGCCTAGCAGTGGGTAAGTAAGCATCAACAAAAAAGTTATACTTGTGTCGAGCTAGCAGCAAAGACAAAAAAGGGAGAACAAACTTCGATTACTCCCTAAATATTCATTTACTATGACTTCATAATTCCATCCTTTTATAAATACTTATTGTGCAATATATTATACTTACAAAATCGCCTATTGTCATCCCTTAGGGCGCTGCCAGGAATCAGCTGATTTGATTTTGGCCAAAATTTTGACCCCCCTATTTTAGGCAGGTCTTCATATTAAATTTCCAGTTTTTCAGCCTTCCCCCTCTAGGAAATCAGCTGATTTCTGGCCCTCCCCTTAATTAATCACTCCTACTTATTGTGCGAAGTGATAGGATATCACATGATTGAAAAGAAGAGTGATTATCACATATATAAGCTGTTACAGGTAAGTTTTGAAGCATGTAAAAATCAGAAAATGGTGCAGGGAAGATCAAAGACAAAAGTTAGTTATGACAAATTAATGTCTGCAAGTGCTTGAACAGAAAACAGCGCGAGTCCTTCTGCCTAAATATTACATATCTCCATATTTCGTATAGTGAGTTGTCTATACAACTCCTAAAACTTATCGGTAGCATACAAAAGCTTCAATTTCTATTGTTATGTTGCTTGCTGATAACGATATTTAAGAAGAAGATATTATTCAATTTGCAAAATTTTGCCATCATATCTTGACAGAATATTCTTTGCAACCATTGTATAGACATTGTTTACAGTCATCGCAACACACATTAAAAAAAACAACTATTAATCTATCTCCTTAATGACAAGAAACATACTAGAGCGTTAATTGAATTCTGTATATGAATCAAGGCTTTGAATTAATTTGGTATATGCAGATATTCAGATTTAGAAAAAAACTTTAGAAAGTGAATATACAGTCGCACCCCCTAAGTGCACACCCCCTAAGTGCACGGTATATGAAAAACCTCTTTAAGTGCACGGCCCCTCTTGGTCCCAAACAATATAACAATTATAAATTTTAACCCCTCTAAGTGCAAACCCCCTCTAAGTGCACATTTTGGCTTTTTTTCACTATGGTCCCGAGGGCATGCACTTAGGGGGGTGCGACTGTAATAAAACTGTTCCGAATCACCTTAAACATAATATATTCATTCACAACTTATTAGAAAAATATTAACATTGAATTTATTAAGTACAAAGAGTACAAATATTATAATTTTCATATAAATCATGTAAATCTATGTAACCAAAGTCAATATCACAATTATAGCACTTTTATCAAGTACAATATCCAGTCATGTTTCATGGTATACGATAAAATCTATAGCATGAGATCGAAGTTAATCAGTATAGCATGGCTAAATCACTCACGAATTAGCCTTATTGTTACAACATTATGCATGCCTCGAGCTATGTTCTACGGCAAAGCAATGAAATACTGGAGAAATTGTAAGATCACATTATCACATTAAACTGATAAACCCTAGCAAAAACAATGAAACTCTAACTTTTCTAATATTTTCAAAAAAAAGATGATTATGTGGATTATCGATTTAAACTAAATCAAAGTCGAATTCCAAATTGAATGGACCAAAGTACATACGTACGCAAGTCATCTGATTGGTGCATTTCACACAATTCTACTATTTATAGTATTTATAGACTATGTCACATAACAATAAATGGTGAAAATTTTTAACATCTTCCTAAAACATCTTTCTATTCTTATGCCATCAAAATACTTATGAATGACATGCCAAGAATACTCTTAATAGTTTAAATAAGAATTTCATTCCTTATACCCGTGTGCACTTGTAAATCGACATTGGTGCACAATGACAATATTAATACTCTAACAAGATCCATTTTTATTCAATAGATACATATTTATTCCTAAATATTTTCATCACTTGGTGAAGAGGAAAAATTTATTTAAAAGAATGTAGGACAGATATAGAATTTCCCAAAACAATATCTGAATATGTAAGGTTCTCGAAGGTTCTTAATTTACTGTTTGGAGAGTCAAGTTAAAAAATAGATCAGTCTAGAGGCTATATTGGCGTACAGCACATCGACGATAACAAAATAAAACACTATTCTCATGATTTCATCATTATCTTTGGATGCAATTATATGTATTATTAAATTACAAGATCAACTTAGGCTATTTAGCATGACTAAATACGAATGCCCTACAAATTTCCATGGCATCATTTCAACTTTATAAAGTCAAAAAAATACCATATTTACAAGAAGTTATAATAAATATAACAGTTGAAAAGACTGGGACATTGCTAAAAATTTTTATTAATTTAAGTTAATTCATGACTATTTAAATATTTATTTTATTTGCATCCGGTTAGTTGGAAGCAAGAAATTATTTATTTTACTTGTATCCGGTTAGTTGGAAGCATAAAAATTATTTGCATTTACATATATTAATACGACGAAATACTCTGGTTAATTATATGCAACTCACATATTTGATTTAAATAACCGATTATGAAGTTATAACCAACTAAATTACTATATCTCTAGTTTTAATATAAATTTTAAATGACCTGATAGGTCATTTCATCTTTGAAATGACCAATATCTGGTCATTATTCATTTGAGTCATGAGGTCATTTTAGGTCATTTACCATCCTTGTGGCACCAAGAATCGTTTTTGCTATTAATCTGCCTGAAAGTTATAATTGAACCTTGATGTTAACTGCACTTCCTGGTCATAGTTGCATTGCCTGAGTTTTTTTCGATCAGTGGTTCCCATATAAATATTAAAACTATAATAATTTTATTATTGCTCAGATTTTTAACTAATTAGTTAGGAACTTCTAACTGGTATCAATTACGGTTATGACCAGTCTTAACCTTTGCCATTTCTAAATATAATGCTCTTTTATTTGGTAACAGCATATATAAAAATCTGTTTTCTTTTTTCTGAATTAATTTAATTGTTATATCTGATTACTGTATTGTTGCATAATAATGTCCATGACATTATTTAAAATGATAGCCTGAATTATACTTAATATAGGCTAAAATTCGAAATTACACCCTATGCATCATTTTGCGAAATACAGAAAACTTTATAATATTCTAAAAGTTATATTACAAAACCGTGTTTACGTTTCTGGTTTTAGCGCGACTTGTGTGGCGCAGCTACCTTATGTAATATATTAAGATTTTTAAAATAGTTGGCTATTTATAGATTGCTTGGAGTTCTAGCTTATACTCTATTACTAGATAATATATTTAGTTAAATTTAATTGCTAAAATTTTTTAAATAAGATAAGATTTGGCTTGATTCACTTTTAAAATATTATCTAATAAATGTTAGCACCCTTATAACCTTTGTGCTTTTTTTGATATCAAATTATCCATCTTTGAAATCTAGGACTTTATAAGTGTAGTTATTTAGTTACATATACAAATGAGAGTACAACTAGCCACAAGTACAGCTTTTAGTTGTCTAATTTAAGCAGTTTATCTAAAGGTTTTAAACTAGCTACTATATTTGCAAAATCTTCTAGGCGATTACCTATTTAAACTCTCTAATTTTCTGTTTATTAAGGGGTATCCATAAATAACATTATGAACCCCCATATTGTAGCACTTGACCCCTTAATTATATAAAAAAAAATTCAAAATCTATATATTTATATATATAATTTTACAAAAACTTGAATATCTTGTAACACAGTAATCTGATTTAGATAATTTATGTACTATTTGATTCATCTTAGTGAGACAAATCCAATGATACCAAAATTAAGTTATTTGGATCACTGGATTGCAGGATATTCACAAAAAACTATTGGTTATATAGTAATTTGATAAGGAAAGATATGGCCAATAGTATTTGGCCAATAACTTCTGATCCAGTAATCCAAATGAAATAAAATTGGTACTATTTAACTCCTTTTACCGGAATGAATCAAATAGTACTAAAATAATTAAATTTGGACTACTGGATCCGTTTTTAGACAATTTTTTCTAAAAAAAATTATGTTATAATTTTTTGACCTTCTCAACTTAGGGAGCTTCCAGAAATTACATAATTTTTTGTTACTAATAAATTTCAAAATTTTACCCCACCCACCCGCACCTGATACCCTATTAGCCAATCAAATTTTATATTTTTTTAAAAATTATTTACATGTCCAATTTATTGGATTGATAATAACTTTTGATCCACTAGCCCGTTTTGTATGATTTAACTACCAAAATGCTCATCTCAACAAGACGATTCTAACAAGCCCAAAATCGTTAAATCTAATCACAGGATCCCAACTTTTGTGTAATTTTAATAGTGATTTTTTAGAATCACTAAGTAAATTTCTTTAACATTGAATAACTTTTGATCCACTGGTCCTTTTGGGTGATTTAATTACCAAAATGTTCGTCTAAGTGAGTCGATTCTAACAAGCCCAAAACCACTAAATTCCAATCACAAGATCACAAGACCGATAAAGATTTGTATTGTTAATAACAATACAAATCTTTATTGATCTTGGGATCCTGTAATTGGAATTTAGCAATTTTGGGCTTTTTAGAATCGTCTCACTGAGACGAACAGTTTGGTAGCTAAATCATTCAAAACGGACCAGTGTATCAAAAGTTATTCAATGCATATGGGTGGATTTGTTTCCATTCAATATTGTCACAAATTCGATTTTACACATATGATGATCAAATCTTGACCTTAACCAATCAAATTAATAAGTGACATTTTGTCAATCAAAATGTGATTAATATCAATAACAATTTTATTGTCAATTATCAATTTATTATTAGCGAAACTTTATTTAATTATATATTTTTAAATAGTAATTCGATTCTATATTTCTGTTATCATCTTTACTAGAGACACATTTCAACTTTAATTCATATTAACTAAACAATATCGCTTATATCATACGTATTTGATCTAAATTATCTAAAACGTCTAGTATTTTTATTTTTTTTTGTTGACTGTATATCTAGTAATTAATATTTTTGTTTTGAGATTAGTGAATATTGATATGAAGTAAAAAAAAAATAATCAATTTTGTAAGGTCTTATTGAATGAATAAATTTATACCACAATACCTAAACTATTCTTGTATTCTGAATAACTTGTTTAAAGATACTTTGCCACATACTGTATATAGCCCACATGTTTTTACATTGTCTAAATTCTTGTTTTTTATTCGTGCTTAAATTTCTATCAAATACAACCAACTCAGTATAATGCTTATGACAAAGTTGATCACTAAGTTTTAATGCTTGCGGGATCTTAAAAAACAGTTGCGGGATCTAGTCTTGTCGAATGTTGTTAACACAGCTAGTTATCTAAGTCGAGTTCTACCTTTAAACTTAGAGCAGCTTGACTCTTCATAGTTTTAGATAAAAGATTTGGCGTCAGTTTGCAAAATTTTTGCACATATCACACCTGGCCTTGTATTCTTGCACGGTGAGCCCTTTGCCATCATTACTAGTAAAAGTTACGCCTAAAAAAACATTATCATAGGATCAGTGAGGATCATTGAAGCTGAAGTCTTGTTGAATGTAAGCACAAAATTTCATACCACTATATTAAAAAAAATACATGTGGCTTCGAAAAAGTATGTATCACTTTTTATTATTACATTAAACAAATTAACCAATCAGAGGGCAGATCTTCAATATTCCTGTGGAAATAAATCCGCCCATATGGTTAAAGTAATTTACTTAGTAATTCTAAAAAATTACAATTAAAATTACACAAAAGTTGAACGATCTTGGGATCCTGTAATTAGATTTTAACGATTTTGGGCTTGCTAGAATCATCTCATCGAGATGGGCATTTTGGTAGTTAAAACATCTAAATTGGCCCAGTAGAACAAAAGTTATCAATAATTTTATAATTTTATACTTTTGGCCAGAATTATAAAATTTTGACCAGAATTATAACCTGATATTTTGGCAACCCTACCTACCACCCAAAAATTACGTAATTTCTGGAAGCTCCCTTATATACTGGAATTTGACGTAGGTCCAATGAAAAGTAATTTTTTTATTAAGTCAACAGCTTATACAATTAATTAAAAGTTGTAGAGCTCACTGAGACCCATCTAATAGTGGTTAGATCATTCAAATCAGTTGTGTACACTAAGATATTGCTAAAAAACAATTTGCTAACTATATAAAATTCTATGTAAACAAACTAAAAATTTTATATAGTTGGCCAATTATTTTTTAGTGATATCTCAGCATACACTGGGCCGATTTGAATGATCTAACTACCATTAGATGTGTCTCAGTGAGCCCTACAACTTTCAGTTAATTGACATGAGCTGTTAATTTAATAAAAAATTACTTTTCATTGGACCTATGTCAGATTCTAGTATATAATAAAATTTTATATTGTGCTTATTCTCAAATTTACTATTGTCCCAATATATAATAGTGCTAATCTTATTTGATCATCAATTAATAAATAAATAAAATATTATAAAAGGTTTAGAAAACTTTATATAATATTTTTATTTATAGTAAATAAATTTGTAAAATAGTAAAATATTTTTTGTTTTTTTAATACATCATATATTTTATATATATATATATTATTAAAAAAATAATAAGGTACTTTTTTATTAGATATATTATACTATACTAATTTTTGGAAAGTTTGAGGCTAAAGCTAAGTAATACTAGATATACTATTTGCTTTTGATCAACAAATTAGTATATAAGTATTTATTATATTTAAATTATTTGTAGAATAATATTTTTGGCTGTTTAGGTTATACGAGTTAATAGATTGAGAATTTCTTTAATTAAATGATAGTAAAAATAAATAGCAGAATGTTTTGTTGTTTTGTATTGGAGGTTAGAGTATTGTATGTAATAATTCCTATTAGAGTCTTGTTTAGACCTGTTATATATATTATAAGGACAAATTTATTTATTACATCATGTTACATTTATTATTTGTTATATATATGTAGTATATAACCAATCACGTAACATCATATTTTATAACTTTAATTTATTTATTTATATATGCTACGGGTCAAATTGTCAAGTTAAACTTGACCCGGATCAAATTGATTAATTAAAAAACCCAGCCGGAATTAACATAATTCAGGTTCACCCTAACCCCTAACCAGCAGGCATTAACATAATTTAGGTTCACCTAAATCCTAACCGGCCTGCATCAACATAATTCAGGTCCACCCTGATTAATTAAAAAACCCGGCCGGTATTAGCATAATTCAGGTTTACCCTAACTCTAACCGGCCGGCATCAACATAATTCAGGTTTACCCTACCCTAAAATTCTATTAGAGATCAATTTGACCCGGATCAAGTTTAACTTGATCTAAAAATCAATTTGACCTGTATTTCAATACGAATCCAAAACTCTAGGTCAAGCTGTTGATTATATTGTGCCCAGTTTTACACAACTACAGTTGACAGTACTACTAAGCCTAACATGTTGACGTGCTATCATGAATGGCTATCATCTGTGACACGAAATCATTGACGATTCCAATAACGATGATGGCACCAGCAACAACGACCAGACCCGATACCTAAAAAAGAAGAAATGGCAATTCAATATGCATATACTAAAAAAGAAAGTATGAATCCATATTTACAACGTGGCAAAATTGCAACACCAGCAACGACGACAAAGGATAATGATGAATCGATTACACTAAAACAACAGAGTCACACAAAAAGAAACTTCAAAACAACAAATCGAACAAGACAACGCATATGCAACGCCTAAAAAATAAACGACACACATCAAAAAAAGAGCACTAACGAACGCGAAATCACACCAATAATGACACTGACAACAACGACTTCAATAACAACAATAGCTCACAAAGACGACAACTCAACAATGACAACCCTATACCTAAAAGAAAAAAGAGAATGATGAATCGATTACACTAAAACAACAGAGTCACACAAAAAGAAACTTCAAAACAACAAATCGAACAAGACAACGCATATGCAACGCCTAAAAAATAAACGACACACATCAAAAAAAGAGCACTAACGAACGCGAAATCACACCAATAATGACACTGACAACAACGACTTCAATAACAACAATAGCTCACAAAGACGACAACTCAACAATGACAACCCTATACCTAAAAGAAAAAAGAGAGGTTAGTTCAGTATCTATACGCTAAAAAAGTGCTTAAATCCAACGTAGCGAAATTGCGGCATTAACAAATAGCAACAATGACTTAACTCCAATAACAGCGAACAACCAGCAATGACGTAACTATAATCACAATAAAAACTCGAAAAACGGTGATACCAACATTAGTAACGGCAGTCCAGCGACACGGTTAGGACCTAAAACTGTAAAAAAAAGATTAGTTAAACGTAAATAAAGCAAAAAAAACAATGATCGGCATGACGATCATTGTTTATATATTGCACATAACCTGTGACAAAAAGATCATGTAACGGGGTGCAACAATAACATTTATCCATATTATAATGTATTTACAAAATTATTAGTATTTATTGTTTTTAGACATATTTGGTAATTATTTGATTTATGATTTTTAATAATAGTTCTTGAAATTGTAATTGGTTTTTTGTGCAAAAACATAATTGTAGACCTTTACATAACAATCTAAAAGTATATATATATATATTTTTTAAATTTTCTAGCTAGATCACTAGGGCACAATTGGCGCTCATGTATTAATTATCTTATTTAAGTTACTGACTAGCATTATATGTGTTTATTCTATTATATGACATTCTGGTCCCTGGCCCCACGTGTAGTACCCTGTTCTCGAGTCCGCAGTTCCCTAACAAATATGATCCCCTAGATGACGCCTCATTTATATATGTTACTTATATCTTATTTCTATTTATAGTAATGATTTTATTCTATTTACCCAACCAGATTAACCAGCTGACCCATTTTACTACCAGAAGTTTCAACCAGAACTGTCCAAGTGTTTCAACCGGAATTTTGCCAAAGGTATTCATGTTCAACTGGAATTTCACTGAAGGTATTCATTTTCGACTGGAGTTTCACTGAAGGTATTCTTGTACAACTAGAATTTCACCAGAAGTATCCAATTTTTGCAACTGAATTTTTACCAGAGGTATTCATTTTCCTGTAGCCGATGGTCCTAGCATCCTGGTTCAAGCACGTCCGTTTCATGACTTCATATAGTTTTTCTTGTCCTCCAGTAGGGCTTGAACTGGCAACCTTGCGTTTGGAGACCTGAGAGCGTAACCACTTACGCTATTGACCCACAGATCAAAGTATATATTTTATTAATAACATTTTT
>QKWP01000511.1:215775-266268 GCA_003550325.1 Gigaspora rosea | reverse complement strand
GGTTCCCATATAAATATTAAAACTATAATAATTTTATTATTGCTCAGATTTTTAACTAATTAGTTAGGAACTTCTAACTGGTATCAATTACGGTTATGACCAGTCTTAACCTTTGCCATTTCTAAATATAATGCTCTTTTATTTGGTAACAGCATATATAAAAATCTGTTTTCTTTTTTCTGAATTAATTTAATTGTTATATCTGATTACTGTATTGTTGCATAATAATGTCCATGACATTATTTAAAATGATAGCCTGAATTATACTTAATATAGGCTAAAATTCGAAATTACACCCTATGCATCATTTTGCGAAATACAGAAAACTTTATAATATTCTAAAAGTTATATTACAAAACCGTGTTTACGTTTCTGGTTTTAGCGCGACTTGTGTGGCGCAGCTACCTTATGTAATATATTAAGATTTTTAAAATAGTTGGCTATTTATAGATTGCTTGGAGTTCTAGCTTATACTCTATTACTAGATAATATATTTAGTTAAATTTAATTGCTAAAATTTTTTAAATAAGATAAGATTTGGCTTGATTCACTTTTAAAATATTATCTAATAAATGTTAGCACCCTTATAACCTTTGTGCTTTTTTTGATATCAAATTATCCATCTTTGAAATCTAGGACTTTATAAGTGTAGTTATTTAGTTACATATACAAATGAGAGTACAACTAGCCACAAGTACAGCTTTTAGTTGTCTAATTTAAGCAGTTTATCTAAAGGTTTTAAACTAGCTACTATATTTGCAAAATCTTCTAGGCGATTACCTATTTAAACTCTCTAATTTTCTGTTTATTAAGGGGTATCCATAAATAACATTATGAACCCCCATATTGTAGCACTTGACCCCTTAATTATATAAAAAAAAATTCAAAATCTATATATTTATATATATAATTTTACAAAAACTTGAATATCTTGTAACACAGTAATCTGATTTAGATAATTTATGTACTATTTGATTCATCTTAGTGAGACAAATCCAATGATACCAAAATTAAGTTATTTGGATCACTGGATTGCAGGATATTCACAAAAAACTATTGGTTATATAGTAATTTGATAAGGAAAGATATGGCCAATAGTATTTGGCCAATAACTTCTGATCCAGTAATCCAAATGAAATAAAATTGGTACTATTTAACTCCTTTTACCGGAATGAATCAAATAGTACTAAAATAATTAAATTTGGACTACTGGATCCGTTTTTAGACAATTTTTTCTAAAAAAAATTATGTTATAATTTTTTGACCTTCTCAACTTAGGGAGCTTCCAGAAATTACATAATTTTTTGTTACTAATAAATTTCAAAATTTTACCCCACCCACCCGCACCTGATACCCTATTAGCCAATCAAATTTTATATTTTTTTAAAAATTATTTACATGTCCAATTTATTGGATTGATAATAACTTTTGATCCACTAGCCCGTTTTGTATGATTTAACTACCAAAATGCTCATCTCAACAAGACGATTCTAACAAGCCCAAAATCGTTAAATCTAATCACAGGATCCCAACTTTTGTGTAATTTTAATAGTGATTTTTTAGAATCACTAAGTAAATTTCTTTAACATTGAATAACTTTTGATCCACTGGTCCTTTTGGGTGATTTAATTACCAAAATGTTCGTCTAAGTGAGTCGATTCTAACAAGCCCAAAACCACTAAATTCCAATCACAAGATCACAAGACCGATAAAGATTTGTATTGTTAATAACAATACAAATCTTTATTGATCTTGGGATCCTGTAATTGGAATTTAGCAATTTTGGGCTTTTTAGAATCGTCTCACTGAGACGAACAGTTTGGTAGCTAAATCATTCAAAACGGACCAGTGTATCAAAAGTTATTCAATGCATATGGGTGGATTTGTTTCCATTCAATATTGTCACAAATTCGATTTTACACATATGATGATCAAATCTTGACCTTAACCAATCAAATTAATAAGTGACATTTTGTCAATCAAAATGTGATTAATATCAATAACAATTTTATTGTCAATTATCAATTTATTATTAGCGAAACTTTATTTAATTATATATTTTTAAATAGTAATTCGATTCTATATTTCTGTTATCATCTTTACTAGAGACACATTTCAACTTTAATTCATATTAACTAAACAATATCGCTTATATCATACGTATTTGATCTAAATTATCTAAAACGTCTAGTATTTTTATTTTTTTTTGTTGACTGTATATCTAGTAATTAATATTTTTGTTTTGAGATTAGTGAATATTGATATGAAGTAAAAAAAAAATAATCAATTTTGTAAGGTCTTATTGAATGAATAAATTTATACCACAATACCTAAACTATTCTTGTATTCTGAATAACTTGTTTAAAGATACTTTGCCACATACTGTATATAGCCCACATGTTTTTACATTGTCTAAATTCTTGTTTTTTATTCGTGCTTAAATTTCTATCAAATACAACCAACTCAGTATAATGCTTATGACAAAGTTGATCACTAAGTTTTAATGCTTGCGGGATCTTAAAAAACAGTTGCGGGATCTAGTCTTGTCGAATGTTGTTAACACAGCTAGTTATCTAAGTCGAGTTCTACCTTTAAACTTAGAGCAGCTTGACTCTTCATAGTTTTAGATAAAAGATTTGGCGTCAGTTTGCAAAATTTTTGCACATATCACACCTGGCCTTGTATTCTTGCACGGTGAGCCCTTTGCCATCATTACTAGTAAAAGTTACGCCTAAAAAAACATTATCATAGGATCAGTGAGGATCATTGAAGCTGAAGTCTTGTTGAATGTAAGCACAAAATTTCATACCACTATATTAAAAAAAATACATGTGGCTTCGAAAAAGTATGTATCACTTTTTATTATTACATTAAACAAATTAACCAATCAGAGGGCAGATCTTCAATATTCCTGTGGAAATAAATCCGCCCATATGGTTAAAGTAATTTACTTAGTAATTCTAAAAAATTACAATTAAAATTACACAAAAGTTGAACGATCTTGGGATCCTGTAATTAGATTTTAACGATTTTGGGCTTGCTAGAATCATCTCATCGAGATGGGCATTTTGGTAGTTAAAACATCTAAATTGGCCCAGTAGAACAAAAGTTATCAATAATTTTATAATTTTATACTTTTGGCCAGAATTATAAAATTTTGACCAGAATTATAACCTGATATTTTGGCAACCCTACCTACCACCCAAAAATTACGTAATTTCTGGAAGCTCCCTTATATACTGGAATTTGACGTAGGTCCAATGAAAAGTAATTTTTTTATTAAGTCAACAGCTTATACAATTAATTAAAAGTTGTAGAGCTCACTGAGACCCATCTAATAGTGGTTAGATCATTCAAATCAGTTGTGTACACTAAGATATTGCTAAAAAACAATTTGCTAACTATATAAAATTCTATGTAAACAAACTAAAAATTTTATATAGTTGGCCAATTATTTTTTAGTGATATCTCAGCATACACTGGGCCGATTTGAATGATCTAACTACCATTAGATGTGTCTCAGTGAGCCCTACAACTTTCAGTTAATTGACATGAGCTGTTAATTTAATAAAAAATTACTTTTCATTGGACCTATGTCAGATTCTAGTATATAATAAAATTTTATATTGTGCTTATTCTCAAATTTACTATTGTCCCAATATATAATAGTGCTAATCTTATTTGATCATCAATTAATAAATAAATAAAATATTATAAAAGGTTTAGAAAACTTTATATAATATTTTTATTTATAGTAAATAAATTTGTAAAATAGTAAAATATTTTTTGTTTTTTTAATACATCATATATTTTATATATATATATATTATTAAAAAAATAATAAGGTACTTTTTTATTAGATATATTATACTATACTAATTTTTGGAAAGTTTGAGGCTAAAGCTAAGTAATACTAGATATACTATTTGCTTTTGATCAACAAATTAGTATATAAGTATTTATTATATTTAAATTATTTGTAGAATAATATTTTTGGCTGTTTAGGTTATACGAGTTAATAGATTGAGAATTTCTTTAATTAAATGATAGTAAAAATAAATAGCAGAATGTTTTGTTGTTTTGTATTGGAGGTTAGAGTATTGTATGTAATAATTCCTATTAGAGTCTTGTTTAGACCTGTTATATATATTATAAGGACAAATTTATTTATTACATCATGTTACATTTATTATTTGTTATATATATGTAGTATATAACCAATCACGTAACATCATATTTTATAACTTTAATTTATTTATTTATATATGCTACGGGTCAAATTGTCAAGTTAAACTTGACCCGGATCAAATTGATTAATTAAAAAACCCAGCCGGAATTAACATAATTCAGGTTCACCCTAACCCCTAACCAGCAGGCATTAACATAATTTAGGTTCACCTAAATCCTAACCGGCCTGCATCAACATAATTCAGGTCCACCCTGATTAATTAAAAAACCCGGCCGGTATTAGCATAATTCAGGTTTACCCTAACTCTAACCGGCCGGCATCAACATAATTCAGGTTTACCCTACCCTAAAATTCTATTAGAGATCAATTTGACCCGGATCAAGTTTAACTTGATCTAAAAATCAATTTGACCTGTATTTCAATACGAATCCAAAACTCTAGGTCAAGCTGTTGATTATATTGTGCCCAGTTTTACACAACTACAGTTGACAGTACTACTAAGCCTAACATGTTGACGTGCTATCATGAATGGCTATCATCTGTGACACGAAATCATTGACGATTCCAATAACGATGATGGCACCAGCAACAACGACCAGACCCGATACCTAAAAAAGAAGAAATGGCAATTCAATATGCATATACTAAAAAAGAAAGTATGAATCCATATTTACAACGTGGCAAAATTGCAACACCAGCAACGACGACAAAGGATAATGATGAATCGATTACACTAAAACAACAGAGTCACACAAAAAGAAACTTCAAAACAACAAATCGAACAAGACAACGCATATGCAACGCCTAAAAAATAAACGACACACATCAAAAAAAGACCACTAACGAACGCGAAATCACACCAAAAATGACACTGACAACAACGACTTCAATAACAACAATAGCTCACAAAGACGACAACTCAACAATGACAACCCTATACCTAAAAGAAAAAAGAGAGGTTAGTTCAGTATCTATACGCTAAAAAAGTGCTTAAATCCAACGTAGCGAAATTGCGGCATTAACAAATAGCAACAATGACTTAACTCCAATAACAGCGAACAACCAGCAATGACGTAACTATAATCACAATAAAAACTCGAAAAACGGTGATACCAACATTAGTAACGGCAGTCCAGCGACACGGTTAGGACCTAAAACTGTAAAAAAAAGATTAGTTAAACGTAAATAAAGCAAAAAAAACAATGATCGGCATGACGATCATTGTTTATATATTGCACATAACCTGTGACAAAAAGATCATGTAACGGGGTGCAACAATAACATTTATCCATATTATAATGTATTTACAAAATTATTAGTATTTATTGTTTTTAGACATATTTGGTAATTATTTGATTTATGATTTTTAATAATAGTTCTTGAAATTGTAATTGGTTTTTTGTGCAAAAACATAATTGTAGACCTTTACATAACAATCTAAAAGTATATATATATATATTTTTTAAATTTTCTAGCTAGATCACTAGGGCACAATTGGCGCTCATGTATTAATTATCTTATTTAAGTTACTGACTAGCATTATATGTGTTTATTCTATTATATGACATTCTGGTCCCTGGCCCCACGTGTAGTACCCTGTTCTCGAGTCCGCAGTTCCCTAACAAATATGATCCCCTAGATGACGCCTCATTTATATATGTTACTTATATCTTATTTCTATTTATAGTAATGATTTTATTCTATTTACCCAACCAGATTAACCAGCTGACCCATTTTACTACCAGAAGTTTCAACCAGAACTGTCCAAGTGTTTCAACCGGAATTTTGCCAAAGGTATTCATGTTCAACTGGAATTTCACTGAAGGTATTCATTTTCGACTGGAGTTTCACTGAAGGTATTCTTGTACAACTAGAATTTCACCAGAAGTATCCAATTTTTGCAACTGAATTTTTACCAGAGGTATTCATTTTCCTGTAGCCGATGGTCCTAGCATCCTGGTTCAAGCACGTCCGTTTCATGACTTCATATAGTTTTTCTTGTCCTCCAGTAGGGCTTGAACTGGCAACCTTGCGTTTGGAGACCTGAGAGCGTAACCACTTACGCTATTGACCCACAGATCAAAGTATATATTTTATTAATAACATTTTTTGTTGTAGAGAAAATGCAATAGTTGACTCTTGCAAAATATTTTAAGAAATTGTATATTATATTATATATTATATCATAGGCAGGTCAGAGAATGCCCAACCTCTCAGCATATAGCCTTTACTATGGTTATATTTATAATATCAGATATAATGTGCATCTATAATTATTATTATATTTTTTATAGACAATTACTATTTGCATATAAAGTGTTTGAACATGGGGTGCATAAAACAAGCCAAATATTCCAAAACTTCAATCTTTTTGGTTCTTAACAAAAAAAATTCCTTGTAAAATTATGTATAAACTATATCTTACCCATCCCAAATTTACTCTTACTTTGACTATAAGCAAAAGCTTAATTTTTTGTTGTAGAAATTATTTGATTGGTATATTACACAAATTTACAAATTAGAATTAATAAAATTAATATCTATATACATACATTCTAGAATAATTAGTAAAATTCTTTTTTATATATTCAATTAATAAAAATTTCTAAAGTGCAGAACAGTAAAAAACATCCAATTTATACTATAAGGCACCAATTTTGGGTGCTTATATATCATTTTTGATTGACCAATTTTGATGCAATTAATTCTAATTGGTTAAATAAATCTATATATTTTCATTTTTTTATATTAAAGGCTAATTTTTTAAACTATTATCTGTTATCAACTTTAACTCTTAATATTTTTTTTTAAAAAAATAGAAAAAAATCCTCTCACAGAAATATAGTTTAGCTAAAAATCTATCAATGTGTCAGAGGGTTTTTTAATTTAATTTTTTTAAAAAGTTATAAAAATTCAAAGTTTTTACTAATAACAAGTGGATGTTTCTTGCTGCCCCATACTGTATAAAAAATACTTTTTGAATTAGAATTATATAATAGTACAGCTAATATAAATATAAATAAATATATTTAATAAGAAAACCACAAGACTATTACTATTGTGATTAATGAATCATAGGCAACTATCAAAAAGCCTAAAAACATGTTTACTTTAATATTAGTCAATTATTTACTAAAGCTATTACCATATTTAGCATTTATTTGTATAGTATTTAATTATAGTACAAATAATTTATGTTTTATATTGTCAAGAACATAAATGGCTTTTGATGCTATAACATTTTATATTGTTTTAAAATTTGTTATAAATACTTATAAATTAATAGCAATTTTATTGTATTATCAATTCTCTAACAAAGTATTTAGATATTTCAAATTTATGCTAAATATTTAAATTATTTTTTTTTATATTATAATAGAAAAATAATGGGTGGCAATTATTTCACTGACTATCACTTTACTGATAATACATTTTATTAACAATAATTTACTGACAAGTTCATTTTACTGATAGTTTATTTCACCAAAGCTCATTTCATTGACAAAGTAATTCTGGTCATTGTTGTTAGGGTCTGAGTAGAATTAAAGTTAAAGATAGTGTGTTTAAAAAAAAACTTGTTAGTGAAATGAGCTTCAGTGAAACGAACTGTCAGTAAAATAAATTTGTTAGTTAATAATTGTCAGTGAATGTTATATTAGTGAAGTGATTGTTAGTAAAATAATATGAACTCAAAAATAATATTTATTAAAATATAAATAATAAATTATTTACTATATTTTATTTTAGAAAAAAAGCTATTAAGAAGTTAAAATATTATGTGTTTTTAAATTTTTAAATATACTGTAGTTCTTCCAGTATATTAAAAATTGAATCAAAATATTTTAACAAGAGCATTCTTTAAATTAAATAAAATACAAATATTTAAAATTTATTGTATTATTTATTTAGGTTATTATTTATAATACCAGTTGATATTATATATTTGCAGATTTTTGAATTTATGATTTAAAATTTCAAAAATCTTTAATAGTAAATGTTGGAATAATGCTAAAATTGGATGAACCTAAAATTCACGTGATCATACAATAATCTTCTGCATAAACAAAGGTGCATCATTAATCATTATAGAACCCTAACTAACAAATTTCAATGTTAGGGTTTGGGTGTAACTGTATTTTAATTACCCTAGTGTATTTAGGTATAAATACATAAAATCAAACAAAAACGTGCTCAAACCCTAACTTTAAACCAACAGTGCTAGGACACAACTCAAATTTGTTTATTCAGAAAATTACTATGTGATCACATGAATTCAGCATTATTCATTATCCCAATAGTAAATAACTTTTGATTTACTAGTTAATTTATGATGAAACAACTACCAAATTGCTTATTTCAATGAAATTATTACACGAATAATGAGCCCATAATTGTTAAAATCCAATTACTGGATCTAGATAATTTGTATTACTTTGTAGGTATTTAAGAATTAAAAAACCTAATTTTTAACTATTTAGAATGATTCAAATCTTTAATGATCTCTGGATTCAGTGATTGAATTTTAAAGATTTGGGCTTGTTAGAATTGTCTTACTATGATGAATATTTTGGTAGTTGGTTTATCAAAAACTAACTAGTGGATCAAAACTTATTTATTGTTAGTAAATCTAAAAATTTGCAAATATAATTTGACTAGAATTTATAGGTTATAACATGTTTATTTTGGCAATGTCATGCTATGATGGAATGAACCATATTCCCATATGTTTAGCCCAATGCGTAGTTTTACAAATAAGTTGAATAGTGATCGAGCAATAATAATATTTTTACTTAATTTTCGGACATAGATTACTTTACTCATTTTGAAAACCATATTAAATTTTACGTACAAATTAAACCTTTAACAGTTTTATTCATAATAATACAGTATAGATAAACCGGCCGCCGCGTGTCATGTTCTGGTTGGCTAATTATATAGGCCAGGATTGTGAATATACAATAGGCAACCTAATAGACTCAATAGATAGTCTAATGGCTAATAATATCTAATCAACACCATTAGATAATAGATAAATAAAATATAATTAAGTATTCTGATTGGTTAATTTCAGAAATTATTATCTGACTAATATAAGTATTAAATTAGACTAATGGACCAATAGACAAGTTAATTTATGAATAGACACATTGTCTAATTAAATTTTTATTTAATAGGCATTGTCTATTCTCAACTAAATTGAATAGACATTATACAATTAGACCATTGGGCAATTAGACCATTGGGCAATTAGGCAATTGAATTTTTGATCAGACTATGACTATTCACAACCCTGATATAGGCTAATTACATAACCAGTGAGCGCACTCTTATTAAAATATATATTTATTTGTGCTAATTTGTATACAAATATAAGGACAAATTTATTATTACACTTTGTGGCTCTGCAATTGTGAGAATCGGTGATTCTGTAGATTTAAGAATTTTATCATTTCAAATAAGCATGGGCTTGACTGATCAGAAATATGAATAATAGACAATCTATAGTCTTGAGCATTGCTTTAAATATTTCTCTTTATTATCATCACAAAAATGAGGTAGTTACATTTTTTGCAAAGTGCTATAAACCTATGCACTATATTTAAAATTATCTCAAATCAAATGTTTACATTCATACGAATTTAATGTTTGTTCATTTTATTACAATTTCGTGGTTACTATTTTTTTTTATTTGACTATTAATTAAGTGCATATATGTTACTACTGTCAATTCAATTCTGAGTTACTAGATGTGAAATTATATTATTTTTAACAGAAACATAATTTAATAGCTTATTTGTAAAATAATGTACAGTCATACTTGAGTTATAATCTTCGTTGAGTTATATCCCAATTTGAGTTATATCCAGCATTTAAAATCAATTTGCGAAATCTTCAATGCGCAGATTGAAAAGCATTTTGCAAACAAAATTTTCTTGAAATCCGCAGACTTTATTATGTGTTATTTATGTTACACATACTTTTATATTGAATAAAAGTCAATAGACATATTGGAGCTGGGCTAAATACGCATTCTCAATAGCTTCAGTATGCATTGTATACCGTAATTGCATGTTATTCTTGTTGTATTATTTCTGTTCGAATTCTAGACCGTTCACTTTATTGAGGTTGATATTATTTAAAAAATTTATATTCAATGGATGCTACAATGGGGTGCGTGGTATACTATGTAAATTAAAACTATATGTGGTATCATAGAATGACAGATTTTTAGATGATTTTCGATTGATAAATTAACATATGTATTTTTTATATAAAAGCTTATATATAAAGCTTATATATAAAGTTTGGCACACTTTTTTAGATGCACCAGCTGCAATTTTTTTTTCTACTGGAAATTTCAATATAAATCAATTCTTTCTTATTAAGACTATAAACTTATAGAATCTTTTTTTAAGTACTTATAGAAGATTTTTTTCCTCAAACTGATTTTAATCGTATATTTTAGCTGAGCGAATTTTTAAATAAATTAGTAACTTTTATTAAAATGAAATTTCATTCTATAGTTTAGTTCTTTGGAACTTCCTATTAATCTTCAAAATTTCACTTTGGAATTAGTGCTGTTAATGCTGTGCATCTAATTAAATCCAAGCAACATGGGTATATATAAGTCAAATAAACAGCGATTTCATTTAAAAAACGCACGTCTTAATAAATTGAAGGGGTATTGGCATTAGTGATTTAAGCCACATTGTTTTAGTCGACTGGCTTAGCCAGCTGACTAAATTATCGGCTAAGCGGCTGGCTAACAGCTAACTATTGGCCTGCATTCGGAATATTTCGGGATATTTGGTCGTACTTTATGTCTATTTATTTTCCTTTTCGGAATTTATCAGATTCTTATAATAGTTAGCTTTTAGCCGCATTAGCCAGCCAATCACATTACATCAGCTGGCTTAGCCGGCTAAGCCGGCTTAGCTGCGGCTGCATTAGCCGGCTTAAATTACTAATTGGCATCAATCGAAGAGACATCTGTATCAATTGAAGAAGTATTGGTATCGATTAAAGAGTATCTAAAGGCCCACTTCAACTAAATTTGCAGCAATTTGGGCCTGATATTGCTTCAAATATTTTCAATAATTTACATCAATATGATTATCATAGTTACACAAAAAATCTTCGATAATAGATTATTATTTTTATATGATACTATAATATACGCATTTTACTATCAATAGAATTATATATTAAATATTACTTCTTGTTCTTTTTACGTGTATATTACTAGGAGGTAAGTATATAGTTTTTTCAAAAAAATAATATACACATTTTATAATCAATAGGATTCTATATTAAATATTACTTCTCTGTTCTTTTACTTATATGTGAATTACCAGGGAGTAAGTATATAGGCCCTCAAAAGTAGAAACTAGTCAATTTGACAATTTTTTGAAAATTAACCTGTTTGATTGATCAGGTGTAAAATTTAAAGCCCAAACTTTTTTACTTAAATAATAAAATTCTAATCACTTAATAAATTTTTGTGATACAACGGTTAAAAGCTTTTGACGCTATAATCTAAAAATAGATTTACTAAGATTTTAAAAGCAATCTACAGGTCTACAGATCTAATAATCCTGTTTAAACAGGTTTGTTAATATGAATATACTATTTTTAGATTGTTTTGATTTTGTGTAACAAAACAGTTTGCCGATTTTCTCAAAACCCGTGATCTGCCAAATTGTCTGGTTTCTACTTTTGAGGGCCCATATAGTTTATTCAAAAAATAATATACACATTTCATTATCATTAAAATTATATATTTAATATTACTTCTCTGTTCTTTTATTTATGTATTAAATTACTAGTTTGTAAGTATATAATTTATTTAAAAAATAAATGTATAAGTTTTATTATCAATATAATTTTATATTAAATTTTCTTTTCTGTCCTTTACTCATATGTTAAATTTCTAGACAGTAATTATAATTTATTCAAATAATATATTCATTTTATTATCAATTAGAAATTATAATGAATATATTTTTTCTGTTTTTTTTTTTTTTTTACAAAATTATATATTACATTACAAGTTTGTAAATATATAATTTATTCAAAAATAATATACATTTTATCATAAATGAATTCTATATAAATATTATTTCTCTCCTTCACTTATGTGTTAAATGACTAGGTGGTAATTATAGTTTATTCAAAAATAATGTATGCATTTTATTGTCAATAAATTCTATATTGAATATTCTTTTTACTTATGTGTTAAATTATCAGGAAGTAAGTATAGTTTATTTAAAACAAATCATGTATACATTTTATTATCAAAAGAATTCTATATTAAATATTACTTCTCTGTTCTTTTACTTATGTGTAAATTGCCAGGGAGTAAGTTTATAGTTAATTCAAAAAAAATAATATACATATTTTATAATCTATATTAAATATTACTTTTCTGTCCTTTATTATGTGTAAATTACCAGGAAGTATATAGCTTATTCAAAAAAAAATAATATGCACTTTATAATCAATAGAATTCTATATTAAATAATGCTTTTCTATTCTTTTACTTGCTTGTAAATACCAGAAAGTACATAATTTATTCAAAAAATAATATACACATTTTATAAAAATAACTAAGAATTATCTAATATTATGCTTCTATGAGTTTTTTAAATTCTTGGAGAAGCAGCAACAGGAACTGTTATCTGCTGTGGGCGCATATTTTCTTGGAACACTATACTTAATAGTACATTTATTTGGTTATATAAGCACACAACACAGGTCTATTTTTAAGAAAATTATTAATATATATTATTATGTATAATAAAATATTCAATTTAAAGATAAACTTACTCTAAATTTTAATAAAATATTTATAATGTCTTTTAATAAATATAATTGTGTTGGCGTATCTGGCAATGTAAAGGAAAAAATCTCATCTACCAGATAGACTTCATTGAAATATTGTATGGCATAGAAACCAAAATGTCTTCCTAATATAATAATAATGCTTAGAAAATATAATAAAGTTTTATAAAGGTGCTGACATTTATTACCTAATATTCATTTACTATAGGGGCTTACCCCCACCCAGGTAAGATCTATAAATAGAATTTTAGCCAATCAAATTTAACTAAGATAAGTTTTTCTTGACCCCTCACCCCTAAAATATTACCTAATAAATGCCAGTACCCTAATTACAAATATATTAAAAATTTTTACTTACTATTAACTATAATTCCAAATGCTTCATGCTTTTGCTTGAGTTCTTTATTTGCTACACCTTTCTTATATAAACTATCCTTCAATTGAGAAAATGCAAACTGCATTGCTGTTCAAAAAATTATAAGTCCAAATTATTTTACATAATGTATAGATGCAAAACTCTAATTTACCTTTTAAAACTTTATTGCAGTCATCAACTTACTTCTTATAATCTTCAACTATAGCATTTTCAATTACTTCAAGAAAGAGATTGCATCACAGTACCATAAGGTAGCTGTGCAGTGCGTGACCAGTATGATCAGCTATGTGGTGACAATTAGATTCAGAGATGCACTATTATTTAACATGAACAAAATGAACTTCAGAATACTAGAACAAATAGCTCTCTTTACCACAAAAATTTTATAAGTAAATATCCAATTTTATTATTTTCACAAGTATTACAATAATGCTATTTAATATCTTTGTCACTCGTATTAGTGGATTGTTCCTTGACAATAATAACAGAAATACCTTAACTGATACTGGTTAGCTGCTTATGTAACCAATCAGTATTAGTCATGTATTTCCGTTATTACTGTCAAGAATCAATCCACTAATGCCCAATGACCCAAGACATTATTATTATAAATTTTTTTGATATCTAAGTTTGTTAAGATTGAATTAGTTTGCTTTTTGTTAAATTATCACAATTGTAGGTATTACAGAACTTACTTGCGACTCCAGTGTAAGGTTAAGTTATTTCATATTCAAATTATTGTGATTATTATTGTGAGTTAATATAAAAATTCTGTTATGGAACTTACTTTCAATAACTCTCAATTAGTTAAGGTTGAATCAATTTGTATTTGAATTATCAGAACTTCTATGCTAAATTTGAAATCAAAATTATTCTAATTTATATTGAGTTATTGTAAAAAGCAGAAATAGAACTTACTATTGTAGTGACCAGAGTTCGTGGGTGATTTAGTTTGCATCAAATTAATGTGATTTATATTTGTTTTAGTGTTTCAGGTGAAATTAACTTATAAATCTGAAAATTTTGTACCATGGAATTTTAGTTTTGCTCTATAAGTCCAAAACACTACAAACTACTTCATTTGATCTACAAATTTGAGTTTTGTCCGAAACACTGATATTATTAAGGTTGTTAATCTGCATTCTGCATTACAGTATGCAGTTAAGGTTTAATTAATTTGTAATGAAATAAGAATAGAAGTATTAACTCAAAGAAAGTTTCCCTTTAACCCAAAATTGTTGTAATAAATCAGTTATTTAACTTACCTTTTATCTGTAGAATATTTGTTACTCTAAATTGTGTCATTAGTTGTGACTTTTAACCCTTGCTTTGAATTCTGTTTAGTATAACCCAGTTAAAGAAAAAAATCAAATTATTCCCCTTTTATATAAAATCATAAATCGATTAAACCTTAATTACCTGATTTATCGATCAATTAATCTATTCCATTGTTCATTGTTAGATTAATCGCCCGCATCATCTAATTTCACCATTGTTCACGTGATGATCATTAATAATCTTAACGCTTGTATTAGAGCCTTTTTTAACCATTGCTACTAGAATAAAGAATTATATAAGGCCATACAAAGTTGATTTTTTCGTTTTGCATTACACACTGTCCCATTTTTTCAATTTTTTCAATATTATTATTATTTTTTTTTTTTTTAGATCCCAATTGTGCCAATTGTTCGATTTTTGACATCTGTTTTTTTATGCTATTTTCATCCAGTGTCACCCAATGGAGACCTTAATTTCCTGTAATTGTCCAATAGGACTGACAGGAAAACTATGACTGCCAGCCCAATTTTTTGATTCCTTGTTGTGCTAAATGAAAAATTATCCTTGTATAACCTTGAATGTGAACATTATTCTGTTTGCAGTAAATTAAAACAAAATCTGTCTGTTAGTCCAGAATTTTGAAATTCATGTAATGCAAAACAAAAAATCAACATTGCGTGACCTAGCCAGAGCGAGTTTGAACCACCAACAGAAAACTATTCACAAGAAATCCCAAAAATACTTATTCTCGTTTGATCACACCACGGCAAGACCCTAAAAGAACCTCAAGGTCCATATCTCAATCTAGTTTAAAAGATACAAAGTGCGCATAATGTCGGAAGTTGATTTTTTAAATCAAAATTCAAAGTGTGCGTAACTAAAAAAAAAAATTATATAAATGAATGACAACTGATTATTAATTCATCCAATTACGGATTTTATGAGAATATATTACAACATTTTAGCATTTAACAAGCAAATGATCATATGTCTTAATGATAAAAGATTTAAATAAATCGTCATAACTTAAAATTTTCTCACGGTCTGATTACGGTAATTGGACATAGCAAATCAAAAACGGCATAGTGCCAAAAAATTTTATCAGATAGCAATTGAAAACCATCAAACATCGATTACGTAACACCCATATTAGGAGTACAAGAACTTAATGTAATGAATAAAAGTATGTTAATATTATCATGTATTTATCAATTTAATAAGATTTCATTCAAAATCAGATCACGCACGCATTAATTAACAATACTAAACAGGCATAATTTAAAAAAAGAATCCCGTACTATTAGTCAATTAAACATAAAATGTCATTTTTGACACGAATATATTTCCCACACCATCGTTCAATATTAGACATGCACGTGTTGTGATCCCGTGCCGTCAGAATCACCATAACCCCTGCCTGAATTGGAAAAATGAAAATCATTACTCCTGCTAAAAAAGGTTTTTTCAAAAAACACGATAAGCGACATCAACAAAGACTAATTGATCAAAACTATGTCAGCTAACTATGTAATTTTTAATATCGCAGATTTTTTATGTTACACTAAGACTATTGTGGCCAAATCTTCGCGCGATTACAATCACCATCACCATCGTTAAGACGCTACGATGTTGTTTATTAAGCACAATCGTTTTATTCAAGAAATATCAGAAGTTAAAGTTTGATCTTACAGATTGAACCTCTTATAATAGACTTTACATTAAATTATTGTTCTATTACGCAGATATTACTAATTACCCCCAAATCTATCGGATATTATTAAATTCATACAAAAATCGATCTTTTAAATATTTTAAAATGGATCAACTTATTATCTAGACGTTAAATCGCCTGAAAATTTTCTCTAGTTAGCCAAAGAATAAGGCTATGTTTTCAATTTTTTTTTTATTAATATGTGGGTTCTAAGCATTCATCTTATAGAATACTTGAATTTCATTAATTAGGACGAAAAAATTATCTTAAAAATATAATAGAAATATAATTAGAACTTTAGTGAAAATTCAAACATAGCCATTTTGAAACAGTTCTGACGAACTGTTTTCAATTAAAAAAAATTGGAAAAATAAGTGCAATATTTGTGTGATACTTTTAGAATCTTGCACTTTGCTTTATAATAAATAATAGTAAATTTACATTCGATTAATTATCTTTTCTTTGATAAAAATCTGATCATAGTAAATTGATCAATGTTGCTGACATAGTTTTGATTGATTAATCCGTGTGACACCCCAATATAATATGCAGTTTCAATGGATGTAGTTCAAAATTGCAATTAAATAATTTGCCATATTCGGCATAAAAATTTTATTGAGAATAAAATTTGTATTTATGCATGTACCAATATAACACCAAACAATGAAAACCTTTTATTAGGACTTTTGAATTTTTATGATCAAGTGATTACATATTGCAACGCAGAATTTTTTAATTCCAACACTTAGTTGCGATTGCTGTATATATAAGGAGTTGCAATTGAAATATGCTGAATTTAAGGAGTTGCATTTAGGGTATTTAGGACTTGTGTTTAAAGAAGGTATATTGTGGAATTGCATTTATGAAATTAATGAAGATGCTGCATTTAAGGAATATATTTAAGGAATTGCATTTAGAGAAATATTTTATTTAAGATACTTAGGAGCCTACATTAATGGGAGTGTTGTGTTGTATTAAGGGAGTGTTAGAAAACGATGCTGCTAACTTCGTAAACAATAATTTCACAATATTATTTTAGAGAAAAATTACAATATCCCAGAATTAGAGTTAAAATTAAGGAAAATTATAGTTTATGAAAAATAAGATGAACGAAAATATGCTAAAAACTATGTCAATAAAAAGCTTTAATTATAATACTATATATACTGCATAAAGCGAAAAAAGGTGCCTTTTAAAAAATTTTTCTTTATAGTTGTGTAATATAAATTTTGGTTTGTACTATCAAAAAAAAAAAGAGAAAATTTGATAAGCCACTGTTCTAAATAACAGCATCAAGAATTACTTAAAAAAAAGAAAATGTGCATCTGAAATTCGTGAATTCGTAAAGTAGTCTTATCCTAATATCAACAAATGAAATGCACAAAATAATTGTGCTGTAAAACTAATCGCTTTTGTTAAGTCTAAGTATTAAAAAAATTTCGAGGCTAGAAATACTGTGGGTTTATATCAACGAATTCATTTTCCCGGTATTCATTTCCCAACACGATCCATTTCAACCACAATCTTATTCTCACGTTAGTTTCCCTGTATCCCTTATAGTTGTTCAACTGCATTCACTTCCCCGATACCTTAAAATCCTCACTTCCCAAAGACATTCATTCAAACACTTTTGTTTTAACAACATTTATTAAGCGGGCATTAAAATAAAGTATTCAAGAAATATTTATTATTTAGACTTATTTTTACGCGTTAATTTTAATAAGTATAAAAAGCATAATCATTAATCCATGTATTGAATTAATCAATTCAGCCCATTTATTAATTTGCATATTTATATTAATCAAGCTATTCGAGTCATGAATATTTACGAACTAATTTATTTATTCTCATTAACTTAGATGAGTATTAAATCACATATTTCAATTTTTTTTAACGTTTGTTTTATAGTTAGATAATGGGTATTTTCTAATGGATATGCTTATTCCGAATTGACGAACATCACCAAACTGCATATAACATTATGTAACCATAACGAATATATTATAATTATTGTACTGACTTAAAATCCAGTGCCAGCATATAAACAATATTATACCCTGGTCATTATATCAAAATTAGGGTTGCTGGCATTGCAAAAAAACACTTCAAATAAAGTATACCTGGCATGCCATTTTAATAAAATATAATTTGCCTTTATATAATCTTAAAATTAAAATAGATTATACGTTTATTATTCGTGTCTAATATATTTTGTTATTGATGTATCATTTCATGCACAACAAAAAAATTATCATCGATACTACTAATATAATTGGTTAAATAATGCGTATTCCATCTAAAATGCTCATATTATTTGTAATTCCTTGGCAAATAATTTAACCCATTATTGTTATACAATTTAAATCCTTACATTACCATCTAGCTGTGGAAATCTTGATTTTATCAGTAATTACCGAGCCATTATTGAAGTCATTGAACCAATTATTTCTAATCACAGAACTCAGACATAGAATGTTAGTTAATTCTGAAGAAGAAAAGATTAATTAAATATTCAACAATGAGAGATGCTCTGAAAGGTGTGTGACATGCGAATATAAATTGATACTTTATTAGTTAAATTTCTAGGCATGTAATCGTTATGTAAATTAAGGGGGACGATTTTCACATTATATGTGAAATTCACAGTAAATTGTTTTAATTAAAAATAAATAATAATTTATTGAGTAAACTGTTTTAAAAATTATATAGAAGTTGTAGAATAGGTTTTTTTGACTCTAATAGTAATAAATTCATTAAATTTGATTGGATATTCATTGAGATACATGTGTTTAGAAATTAGGTATTATAAATTGTTTATAAAATCATATAAAGTTCTTATGTTTTGAACCAATCAAAATCAATAATTTGTTACCCCCAAAAAATTTGGAGACACCTGAAAAACTTTGCAATATACATAAGTTTGTAAATATTTTATTTATTAAAAAATTTTATCACTGTAAAGATACAATTTAATTTATATTATATAAAAATTTGATAAATTAATTGCAAATGTAAATATATTATTGGACAAAATTGATGAGTAATAGTAATTTGGAAATAATTACATGCTGCAGAGCAGCAGAGCAGCATATGTAGCAAATCATTATTTGTCAAGCTACCAATAATAGTATTATCAAAAATTTAAATTATAATTTGTAGAGAGTTATTGGCTAAGTTTTAATTTGAATAAACATGTTTATATTATGATAGATAAAAAAAATCAAAAAAAATAAAGTATGTCAACCTAGTGAAAAGAACTGATAGCTACTTTTCAAGTGGCTGATCAAGAGTTTGATTCCCACTAGTGACTAAATTTCAAATTCATACTTGTATTACTTAACTAGATTTAGGCAACTAAGTTGGATTAACAAATCTGTAACCAGACATGTATATTTAGAAGCTATTTAGCATTTATATATTGCTATATAAAGAAATATTATAGCTTTTGTAGAGTAAATCTATAATAAGTTTAATAGTATATATAGTCCAGGAATTAAAATAACAGGAACTTACTTGGCAAGTTCTAAATTAGTAAAATAACATATAGAGCTTTTAACAATATCAATACTACAAAATAAAAATTAAAAAAATTAAACAAACAAAATCAGACAAGACTTGTAAAAAAGGGGTTCATTAGTCTAGCTGCTGGAATTGTACTAAAAAAAGTGCTTGGAAAGTATATACTAAAAGGAGAGAAATTTTAGGTACTTAAAGCTAAGCAGACCAACCCTACTGGGCTAACTGGTTTGAAAGTAGAAGGACGCTATAAAGAGAACTAGAAAAGAATTAGATAATAAATAAGGGCTTTGAATAAAAATCTCATAAAAGCAAAGTAGTAAAAAAATATAACAAATAAATAAAATATAATAAATTAAAAATTTTAGTTTAAGCAAAAATAACTAAAGATTAGATGTTTTATCCTATAGGAAATCAACAACAAAATTTGAAAAAAAATATTTGGATAGCAATACAATAGCACGTAAATTATTGTTAAAAGCATGCTATAGAATTAAAAAAATAATTTATTGATTTTGAAGTATCTGTAAGAATGTATATAGCCTAGTACTAGCAAGTCTAATAAGTACTATACATAATATGAAGAATTTTTGAAAAAATTTAAAGTATTTGAACAAAGAATATATTTTTATATTACTATACTTATTCTTATAACAATACTTTAAAACTTGAATATTTAGTACAATCAATTGGGTCAAATAACAAAAATTTAAACTAGGTTGTTAGTGTTCTAATACAATTAACAATTTGAACAATTAATGGATTAAAACTTTATTATAAAAAAAAAAGAAATACAAATAATATCTATTCTTTACCAACTCTGTACCTCATACTATTACAATAATTTTTTAAACAACTAATTCTAGATTTCAACAATACCTTATAATTTTCAAGATGAGCAGACTTCTCATCATGAATTAATGAATAAGCAATCCTAATGTTTCTGTTAAGAATACTCAACCAATTTGACAAAAGTTATATTTATATCGAAAAGCATTGCATGCATGATACAATTTGAATGAACTGGTCTAATATACTGGAGATAAGCATTTATTAACTTGCAAAAGCAGTTATGATTCAAACTAAAATAGATAACTCCCAGAATTAGTAACCAAAATTGCACCAGTAATCACTGTAAGCAGTTGCATATAAAATACATAGCATTGGCCAGTGGTTTTTCACCTGCATAATGCAATAATACAGGATGGCCATCAGTGTGAAATTGCAAATAATTGAACTTAGAAATATTATGAAAATTTATAAACTGCTTGGAGAGGGAAAGGACCAGGTTGCGAAATGGCTTGCCTCATGCAGTAGAATGGCAGTTCTTGGTACGGAGCTGTTGTCTACTCCTTCTTACTTTGTGGTTTACCTGTTCAGAACCCCAAAATATATATAAATAGGTCAGGTTAATTATAGAGTTACTAAAAAAAAAGATCTGCAGAAAAAACTTCAAAAATAATCAAAAATTACTATAAATAGAAAAGATCTGTATAAAAAACCTCAAAAATAAGCCAACTCATACCTGACCTATCTATGTATATTTTGGGATCCTACCTGTTCTAATCTTGATCAGAAGTTGATGCTAGCACTGTTTGTGGAAAGTGATTTTTACATCATACTTATTTACATTTGGATTTTCATTTGCATCTTGTATCACAGTGCTAATTTTCACATGCTTTCACTCACTGTAGCATTTACCTTATGATGACCTGGGCCCCTAAAGTGCCTACCCCATCTTTTCGATCTGTTGACTATGCATACACCATACATGTCAATTTGAATGAAACTTAAATATATAAAATATATATATATATATATATTTTAATTTAATAAAATTTTTACTATTATTTTATTATTATTAATTTACTATTCTTCTTATAAAGAGCCTACTCTTCAACTTTATATGAATACTCAACAACTTGTTTTTTCAGAAATGATAATAACCTTATAGATATTATCATTAGTACTATTATTATTACTATTTGTTATTACTATTATTATTGTCTCTACCTATATAGTAAACCTATATTTAATATAACTTTGAGTATTTTTATGAACTATTTTACAAGAAATTTTTTTAAAAAAAGCTTTGGGTATAAGTGAAAGTGTATACAGTATAATATATAGCCTATAATATGTCTAGTAAAATTGACAATTTTATGCAGGAATCTGATCAACAAAAGGAGTACAAAAAATTAAATTATTGTTGATCAGCAGTATAATTAGAACCTTATTATTGTTCTACCTATACAATAAAACTATATTTAATATAACTTTGAGTATTTTTATAAACTACTTTATATAAAATTTTTAACAAAAAGCTTTTGGGTATAAGTTAAAGAGTATATAGTATCATATACAGACTATAATATATCTAGTAAGATTGACCTATTGACAAATCTGACAATCTAATTGGACAATTTCATGCAAAAATTTGATCAACAAAAGAAGTACAAAAAATTAAATTATTGTTTATTAGCAATATAATTAAAACTTGTAAAAATATAAAATTGAAAAAATAAGCAATTTGTTTCTAATTACAGATTTTTGGTTTTGTAAATTTTAAAGTTGTTGAGCTAGTATTATTTTTAACTATATTAGCTTTTGTTATTGTAGATGCTATTGCAATTATACATTGTGGTTTTTGATTTTGTAAAAAAGCTGCTATTAATTGTACATTATTAATTGTTGTAACTTTTGATATACAAGATCTGTAAGTACTATCAAGTTTTTCACCCATATTTTGTAGATAATTAACTGGCTATCCACACCTTTTTATATATAAAAATACCATACAATCCATTTTGTATTAATGCAATACAAAGTTTTAATGAACTAAATTAACTATTACCAATTACTATACAACTAATACTGAACTATAGTTGTGCTAATCGCAATACATATGCTATGAAACTACTGTAATTGAATATTTACAAGCTAAAGAGACTATGGATATTAATAATCAAGTATATTAATTTTTTATATTATATGTTTTATATATATTCAGAAATACACTATTAGTAATTTGCTAATTATTTTTAAAAATACTAGGTGCTCAAAGGTAGTAGATATTTTTTTATATTATTATATTTTGCTAGTATAACTAAAAAGTCTTTTCTTGTAGTTGAAGTTGCTAGAATAGCCAAATATTTTTAAGCTAATCTACTTAATACAAGAATCTGTTTTTGATTAATATGCTACTATATTCGTGAATATTAGTTCTATGAAATTTCTTGAGCTCTGAGATAATTTAAGACTTCTAACTATAACATTTATTTTGGAACATAGAAGCTAATAAAAAATTAAATTGTCTTTGAAAATTATCATTTTTATATTTTATATATAATTTGTAATTCTTTTTATTTAATTTTAAGCAATTCATGGGTTTTATTTTTTAGAGATTCTAATATAAAAGAAAGAGGCTTACACTAAGAATACAAAAGTGTTACCAATATGGCTTTATTACTAGGTATGTTCCAATAATAGATTATAGTATTATATAATGCTAACTTTATTTTTTATCAAGATTTGTATAGTTTTATAAATTTTTTAATTTAATAAGCACTTTTAATTTGATACATAGTCTGTTGTACTCCATTTTTATCTTTATCTTTATAAATAATATCACCTTTTAAAACTATTATCTGCAGAACCAAAATCCCTATCTGAAATTTTATTAAATAAAAAAGTCCTTGCTCAATTATAGCAATTGCAGTATATATAAAACTAATTATAGCATATTTGCTACCTCCCAATAATTTATTTACTTAGACAAAAGACCTTAATACTGCAGTTAATAATAATATAACATTCTATTCATTGCTTGTTAGATTGATTTTTTCTAGATAAACAATATATTTTTGAGTTTGTAGCTATCATCACACTAATTATATTACTGAATTTGTAAAAGTTATTGCTAAGTAAAAATGATAAGTTCTATCTCATGGAATTATTTGCAATAATTTGTAACTAATAATAATCATTATTATGACACAGATAACATTTACTTCTGCTATCAGATAATCTAATAATTAGAATTAAATATTTGTTATTATTTGGTTTATCATATTGAGATCAATTAAATAAAATCAAAATCGTTTGATTATAATTATTGCAAATTAAATATAAAAGCTAAAAAATTGACAAATTATTATATATATACCAATTATAATATGTACATGATATCTTGTGTTTTCACAATTAGAATCAAAAGATTTTGGTGCTTTTTGTTTATCTGAATGAAATAAGTTGAATGGTATCAGAATCATTTATTCTAATTACTATATGACAAGTTATAAAATATTAAATTTTTAAAAAATTAAAAAAAATAATTTGTTGCATTATCAATAAATTTTTTATTAAATAAAAATCAACATTTATTAATAAAACAATTTATTCATTATTATATATTCTACTTAACTCTAAATTTTTATAAAAATTAGGTAATTTTATTAATAGATTTTTATAAAATACTTTTTTTTACCAAAAGAATCTATTATAGTAAAAGTAGGTTTTTTAAAATGACTATTAATAAAAAATTATCTGATTTTTATAAAAATTTAAATATAAATAAAATTTGTTTTGCAGACAAAATTGTTTTAATAATAAAAATTAATTTGTGATCCGCCTAAGAACCAGTGAAAAAACATAGTAAATAGTGGAGATATGTTTACTATGTATTTTTTGCTTTTTTTGGAATCTGGAGTTTCTCAAAGGACAAACTGATTTTCTACTAAGTAAACATCTCTTTTGCATTAAGTAAAAATTGTAGAGGAGAAAATTCCAGTCATAATAGCAGTTAAATCATTAAAATTAGCCCAGTGGATCGTGAGATATGAACATTTTTGTCTTCGCGATTATATGTTTACTTTTTTGTTTACACCATATAGTTGCAAAGACAAAAATGACCATATCTCGTGATCCACTGTCCTGTAATGATTTAACTGCCATTATGACCGGAATTTCTCCTCTACAATTTTTATTTATTTTAAAAGAGATGTTTACTTAGTAAAAAATCGGGTTGTCCTTTGGGAAACTCCAGATTCTGAAAAAGGCAAAAAACAATAGTAAATTTTCCATGATTTACTATGTTATTTTACTGGTTTTTAGGTGGATCACGAATTAATTTACTTAATAAAAAAAGCTACTATTAATATACTACAATTAGGTTTTATTAAATTAAAATTAAAAATTTTATTTATTTATTTAAGTATCAATATCTTGTGATCCAGGATTAGAATCAAATAATTTTACTATCATTCAATTCATATCATCAAAATGAATCAAATAATAGTAAAATTATTTGATTCTGATTTTTGGATTACAGAAATCACATATGTTTCATAATTATACTACACTATAATTAGAAGTGGGCACCATGCGCATAGATGCAGGCATGCATGCATTATGCATGTGCATGGTTTAACAATCTATATATCAAAATGCCTATACAAAAAAAATAAAATAAAAATAAAAAATACCGTATTTACTTGAAATAATGCACACCTGCATGTTATTTCAAGGAAATGCGCATTATTTTGAGTACACGCATGACATTATTTTAGGATAAAGGTCTAATTTCTATCTACTTTTAAATGCTATTTAAACATTAGTATATGGAGTGTGCATTATTTCGGGACATGTTATTTTGAAACCAACTATGCTATTTTAAGAAAATCCAATTTTCAAAATAATGCCTATGTGCATTATTTCGAGTAAATATGGTAATAATAATAATATTATCACTATATGATTTTGTTCTGTTAATTTCTGAATACAAGTTTTTCAATTATTTAAATTTAATTATATAAAATAAAGTTCAGTAGAGTTCGAAATCGAGCTTATAAGCAAGTTTTTATTGAATTCAATATCTTAAGCTAACATGTTTAGGCAAATATAATTAATATTCTTGTGCTTTAAAATAGTATTTAATTGGGTTTTAAAGTATGAACTAACCAATTTAAGCAGAAGCACTTTTTTAGTTGCAAGCTAGTAAGTATATTTTATTGGGTTAAAATAAATTCTATATTTTTGATTTTTGTTTTATAACATAAAGCAGATTTCACTTTTGTATAATAATTATGGTAGATTTTATTTAATTAATAATATGGATTTTACTCTGTGCATATTATTTATTTGTACAGCCCTTAAAAAAACTTTGCCAAACTTTAAATTTATATTTTAAAAAAAAAAACATAATACTCATGCACATTGTTTTTTTTAATTATTAATTCAAATAAAAACTTTAATATATGATAGAGGTTAAGATTAATAGTTATATTAAAGTAGAGTTTATATTAAGTTTAAAGGTTAGTCTTAGAGTAGAGTTTATATTAAATAAGTATAAACAAGTTTTAAAAAACTAAATAGAAATGTTTAATTTGATTTTATTATGTTCTATGAAAATTATTAAGGATTCAAGCTACTTTTTATATATAAGTTAACTAATATAAATTTTATTGAAAATTTTTTGTAACTAATCAGTTTTTGATATTATTAACCAATAATAAATTTTAACTATGCTGCATATGTATGCATGCAGTATGTTATGCGCATACATAGTAGCAAAAATACGATTTTGCCCATCTCTAACTATAATATATAGACTTACTTATACATTAATTAAGATTTTTATTCAAATTTAATATTATTTCTTTAATATTAATATATTATAGTTTTACTTTTACTTTAAATTAGATTTCTTTCTAACTTTAATAAAGTTCTAAATTCTGCACTTATTATATTTTCAAATTGATATAGAATTTTTTGAATATCGATTAATTTCTCAGTTTGTTTAGGTATAGTAAAAAACAATATAAACCTTTTGGTACAAGCTATCCCTTAGATTGTAGTAGAACACAGGCAAATTTGCCTGCGTTTTTGCACTTTTTTAGCTCTGATTTACTTTTTTAAAATACTAAAATAATTAAATAAAACTTTGTACAATTAAATTTGAAAATAAGGATTACTTTTTTGCAAAATTAGTTTTTATATTATAAGAAAATAAATTATAGTTACATATAAGCTGAAAATAGATAATTTTAAGAAAAAATTTTTTTAAAAAATTTTATTACAATTTTTCTGCGATCTTATTTAGTTTTAGTTTTAGAACTATAGTTCTTAAGACAATATTGTAGTTTATATAAAGGATGACAAACTTTCATTATTGCAACTTTAATGATTTACTTGTAAAAATTAAGACTTGTATTAGAAGTAAAGATTTTTTTTATAGACGGGAACATATAAAATTTGAAAAAATCTAAAGAAAAATTTTAATAGTAAAAATGCCAATACAAGAATTTTAAACATTTATTATATTAAAGTCTTCTAATGATTTTAAAAAAATTTATAACAAAGTTACTAAAACAAAACTTAAAGAATATTTTTACTTAGAAAAGATATGGCTAAAATCAATATTTAAAATTTTATTAAAAATTTTAAAATACGCAGGCAAATTTGCCTGTGTTACAATCTAAGGGATAAGAATTTTAGCATCTAGTAATCCATTTCTAATAGTATATTAAAAGTACAGACTTTGCATAAAATTTTAACAATATTTGGTATATACTTTATAACTTTAACTATATTATTACTATTATCTGTTGTAATACTAAAAACCTTATTTGTTAATTTTTAATCATCAATTATATAATTTAATGCTTTTGTAATTGCTTTAGCAATATACAGATATAGTAAATAACTGAGTATAAGAACAATTTTATTTAATTGAAAGTTATTGCTAATAAATAAACAGGTAATTATAAGATACTTTATATGATTTTGTTTTATTTACAGATCACAAGTCAAAGAACAAAATATAATATTATTACTAAGTATTTCTTTAAAATGGTTTGAAATTTAGAAAATATTATTCTCTTAATTTATTCTTTAATCAAAGAAGTAGTCATTATTTCTTTATTATTTGTAATTAAAAATATTATAATAGTCAATTTTAATTTTTGTATAGCTTGTTTCACTTTTCTATAGTATTATAAATTGTTGAAATACTTGTAAAGTTTCTGTTTGAAAATTGTTAATAATATTTGAATTCATAAAAATGTTATGACTGATGCTTAAAATGGCTAATAGGTAAAATCATATGAAATTTTGTTTTTTACTATCTTATATCAAATAAGATGTATCAATTACATACTTATATCAAATAAGGTGCATCAATTAATACTTATTTCAAATGAGGTGCTTCAATTACATATTTATGTTAAATAAGATATATCACACATCTAATAATCAGATTGGCTAGTTCATTTGAGTGAGTATTTTTTAAAAAACTGTTTCTCAAAAAAAAAAGATTAGTTATTTGACTATTATTTTTAGAAAAAAAAGTTAGTAGCATTAATAATCTTTACAATTTTTTTCATAGTTGTAACTTATTTGTACATTTTATTAATTATTTGTACATTTTATTAATTAAAATTCAAAAGTACAAGTTTCAAGCAAATGTAAAAAGAAAAAGTCAGTAGGTTCATGTAGTTGTATTTTTTTTAAGAAAACAACTATTTACAATAAGAAACTAAAAACATCAAATCCAAGTATTTCATATATTGAAAAAAGCAAATGAAGCCTAGCAGTACTACCTTTTTAACTCCTAGTATAGGTAAGCCAAAAATGAAAAAAGGCTTATAGGTAATTTGAAATTTGCTGAAGGCTACAATTTGCAGAATCAATTCTGATACAAACAATTTGGTATAGGGATGGCCAAGAATGAAAGGCATTTAAGTGACTTTGGAAATTTGTTAAAGACAGCAATTCAAATAGCAATTCAATCTTGAATAGCATTTGAATAGCTTTTGAAGTCTGCTAAAAGCAACATTCAAGTAAATGAAGCAATTTTGAATTTGAGCATAAAATAGTATAGATAATGTAAAAAATAAAAAAAGGCTTTAAAATCTGCTAAAGGCTACAATTCGAATACCAATTTAATCTTTTAATTAAATAATACAATTTGGGTTTGGTTATAAATAAGAATCAAACAAGTTTAGCAATTTAATCTTTGACTACATGCATTAGTGCGGCATAGATACAACCAAGGATAAAAAAGAAAATTTTTGAAATTTGCTAGAAGTGACGATTTGAATAGGCAAAAGGTAACTATGCAAACCTATAATTAATACTTGCAAAATCATAAATTTATTTAATGTACTGCCATAGTGCCACAGATATAACTGATTTCATATTGATTTTTTTTTAATAGAAAAATTAATAGCACAAACAGAACACTCATTAGCATAAGCTTGTACTCAGTTTGTATAAAACCAATATGTTTTTTCTGAAAGTGCTAAAAAAGGTTTATAATAATTTCAATGATTCAATTGATCATAAAAGTTTTTAGTAACAAAAGACGCAACCCAGCATCATATTTAAGGATTACATGGTGCTTATCAAATACTATTTCACTATTTTAAAAACAGCTGAAAGGTAAAAGATTCTATTATTATCTACTTCAACTTTTTTATAGTGACTTTCAAATCTGCATTTTTTTACAGGTCCATGAATAGTTTTAGTATTTTTTTTATTTAAGATAATCAACAATATTTTGGTATTCAGTTGGCATTTCAGAAAGTTTGGAATTAATAGCATAACTACAGAACTACAAGTAAAAGAAAATAGTAAAAAATAGTGCTCTATATATTAGTAGTCAATTAGCAGTAAACAAATACCAAATCTGAAACTTCAAATCAAATAATAAAAAAATAAATTGTAATGCACCTTATAAAATCAGATATAATGTAAAATTAAAACAATAAATAAAAGCTCGTTGGTATAGGGTTAGAGCAGGGTTGTCACATTTATCTATTGGGGTAAATGGAGAACAACTCTATTGATATTGCTCTATTTTTGAATGAAGCCAATAGATTCCAACGAACTCTATTGACATTGCTCTATTGCTCTATTGGGTGTAATTTCCGAATGGAGCTAATGGATACCAACAATCTCCATTGATGTTGCTCCATTGCTCTATTGGATGTGATTTCGAATGGGTGCCAACTATCTATAATTTATAATAAATAGAGTAAGCCATAAACAAATTAGTGAGGTACAAACCACCTTTTTTGTCATTGCTTAAGCATTATTTTATATTCAAACATAATAATTAACAATCAGTGAGGTACAAACCACCTTTTTTTGTCATCGCTCAAGCATTACTTAAAGCTTTTAAAACAAATAATTGATAGCTTGATATGAATATAATAAATGCAACACATCTTCTAAAATAATAATAATAATAATAATAATAATTAATAATAATAATAATATAAAAAAATTAACTCTTGTTGCTATAAAGCAACTTTTGCTAATGATTTGATAAATTGATTCTGACAAAATTTAAATTGCATAATTATTAAAAAGAGAAGCCAATGCAACTAAAGTTGAAGCTTCAGCAGTTAGTTGAATAGAATCTTTTTTTATTAGATTTTTTGGTTAGTTTGGGTGATATAATGAAGATCACGAACAAAAGGTTATCACAATTACAAATTGTTATTAAATCACTACAAACCACCTTTTTTTCAAATATAATAATAAACAATAAATTCTCACCAAGTTTTTATTTGGTTCAAAAAACACCAATTTATTGTTAATGCTTAAAGCTTTTAAAACAAATAATCGAACCTTGATACGGACATAATAAATACAACACATCTTTTAAAATAATAATAATAATAATAATTAATAATAACATAAAAAAATTATCTCTGTTGCTGTAAAACAACTTTCACTAATGATTCAATAAATTGATTCTGTTGCTGTTGCAATAAAAACTTGAAAAATAGTACAAATAATCAGCACAAGCATTACTTTATATTTAAACATAATAATAAACAATAAATTCTTACCAAGTTTCTATTAGGTTCAAAAAATAGCCATTTTATTGTTAATGCATGAAGCTTTTAAAACAAATAATTGATATCTTAATAATTAATATCTTGATACAAACATAATAAATACAATACATTATTTAAAATAATAATAATAATAATAATTAATAATAACAAAAAAAAATTCCTCTTGTTGCTGTAAAGCAACTTTTGCTAATGATTTGATAAATTGATTCTGTTGCTGTTGCGACAAAAAGTTTAAATTATATAATCAATAAAAGGAACTGGTGCCAAAAAGAAAAAAAACTTAGGAAATAGTACAAGCATTATTTTATATTCAAATATAATAATAAACAATAAATTCTTACCAAGTTCTATCTGGTCAAAAAATAGCCATTTTAATGTTAATACTCGAAGCTTTTAAAACAAATAATCGATCCCTTGATAATTAATACCTTGATAATTGATACCTTGATATGAATATAATAAATACAACACATCTTTTAAAATAATAAAAATAATAATATAATTAATAATAATAACAAAAAAAATACCTCTTGTTGCTATAAAGTAACTTTTGCTAATAATTCAATAAATTGATTCTATTGCTGTTGCGACAAAAAATTATATAATCATTATAAGGAATTGGTGCCAAAAAGAAAAAAAAAACTTGGAAATAGTACAAATAATTGGCACAAGCATTACTTTATATTCAAACATAATAATAAATAATAAATTCTTATCAAGTTTCTATTTGGTATTATACCCAAAATTAACCTCTAACTATAATTTAGAGGACATATATGCTGTACTCTGGTGCCCAATTCAGAATCGGGCTGCCCCAAAAAAGAATTTTGTAGCAGAATTAGGACTTTAGATGACTTTAGGGTTAGGGTTAGGGCTAGTGTTAGAAGTAAAATTAGGCCAGATTCCAAATTGGGACAAATTCCAAATTCAGGTACAACATATATATTATACTCTATAAACAGTAACTATAGTAATTCGAGTAGATTAGTGTGCATAGTTTATATGATTTAGACAAAATGATTTATAAGGCTTTGTTCAAAAGAGGCACAACTAAATATATATGAAGATACAAAGAGTTGCAAGATAAGTTTTAATTTAACATGTATATATGAAGACACGGTTATATTTTATTAAAATAATATAACTAATCTAATCAATTTTTTATTTAGGGATTGGAGAGTTCGAATCTATCTATATATTCCAAATGAAAATCTAATAAGTCAAGATCAAGATAAAAACAAAGGCCTTATATATATAATTTGGAAAAAGTATTCTTCTGCTATATTATTAGTATTCGTGACATTAATAGCTTTAATTAATTAATCACTAAATTAAATATATCCATTAAACTATTCATTTGCTCTTGCTATATATAATGTTATATTATATGAATTATTTAATTAATTTAATCAAGGGCATGCAGATCAGTAAATTATGCAAATATGAATATCCATATCATTATGTGACATTTCTAGATCTTTTTGTAAATTAATGCTATAGATCTTTAAAATTACTTACTATTTAGTCATGTAGATCATGTGACTTTGATGTAGTATAAATTTCAATGTTACAATTCTTCCTCAGCTAGTGATGAGCTCTGCGAATAGCAATATTAAATTTTTTTTAGTGTATGTAGATTGGAGAGGATAGGGTGATAACAATTACTAACATAAATACTCCATATATGGTACTATACTATTACAAGTATACATATGTACTTGTATAATCCCAATGAGATATTCTATAAGCATTACCTATTAGGAGTGTGCTATTTATTACATAATATTTTTTACTTAATAGCCACCCCATTCATGTATGGCGAGATCACTCTAATTTCAATTCTGATTGGTTAATATAACAACTAATATTTATAATATATTATATAAATATATACAGTATAATATTAAATAACTTTTGATCTACTAGTCCGTTTTGGATGATTTTACTACCAAAATGTTCATCTCAATAAGACAATTCTAACAAGCCCAAAGTCATTAAAATCCAATCATGGGGTCATATGATCACTAAGGTTTTGCATTATTATATATATATATTAAAATTTATATGTATAATAATACAAAATTTTATAACGATAACTTGATTCAAATTTTTGACAGAAGAAAAAACAAAAAGTTTCTTGTTGGAGAGTTGCCTATAAATTATGTATAGTAGGATAACACAAAAATACAGTTTTTATAAAAGTCAATGGCTCTCTCTTCTGGGACTCCTTTTTATATTTAGCATGCAAGCCAAAAGCATTCTCTTACAAGATAACTAGCTAGAGGTAGCGCCCTTGGATAGAAAATTCTGGTAGAGGTATAAATCTAGTGTCTTCATCAACAAAGTTTTTTGTAGTAAAACAGTGGTAAACAACAAGAAAATAAGTTTTATCAGGACCCGAAATATACATAAATACTGTATATTCCAGAAAATAAGCTACACCCTGGTTTTTTTCAAAATTCTCAAAAAACGCATTTGCAGTTGCTATATATAAAGCTTTTTTTACTAAGTTAACTTCGAAAGTTCAATTAAGTAAAGTTGTCAGCACATCAAAATACACCTACAGTAAAAATTTGGTATTATTTGGACAACTTTTTATTAGTACATTTTTTCAATTTTTTCAAAAATGCCTATACGCTAAAAATAAATTATTCCACATTTTTTCGTATAATTTTTGGCCCAAAAAAGGTAGCTTATTTTCGGGAATATACAGTATTTCAGGTTAATTATAGGGTTATTAAAAAAGAAAGATCTGCAAAAAAACTTTAAAAATATACAAAAAAGTTACTATAAAAACCTCAAAAATAAACAAACTCATACCTGACCTATCTATGTATATTTCGGGGTCCTGTTTTATCTTTTTATACTTTCTTTTACATTTGTTCCAAGCTACATCTTTAGCCTCTTTGGATTTTTTGAAATTTTTGCCAAAAAGTAGGCATCCTAGCTTACTCCCTCCAAAAGATCAGCAGTGTTTACTTCTTCCATATTGGGTATGCATTTCCAGACTGGAACTGGCACTGTCACAAGTGAATTTGGTTATCAAATAAACAATGAATGACATGTTATGGAATCCTGGAGGGTGCATGAAGAATTTTTTACTTGGTCACAGAGTTCAAAATGTAGTTTTTTGTTTTTTTTTGTACATATAACACTTTGGTAAATATGGTTTATGCAGTGTTATATAATTTTTATAGTCTAGTATAGGCTTAATAACACCTTCATAGTCTATTTTTTCTTTGCTTTTTCCTTGGTTTTTCTTTTTTGTTTTGTTTTTTTTTTGAATGTATAATTTTGGTTTTTGGTTAATTTTGTCAGATATTTAGTTGTGTTCTCCTATTTTAATCTTCTTTTTGTTTTTACTCTTCTTTATGAGAAGCTCAGAGAAGGAGTTTTTGAAGGAATAGATTATAAAGCATAGTTGGTTTGTAACTATAGCTAACAAATTTTTTTTGGCTTATACATAAGTCAATACGGAAGGTCACATCTGGGCACAAATTTTGTAGCTGGGTGTCAAAAGTCCCTATTTTTAAATTATTTATATAAGATCATTGTAATCTCTATAAGCAAAAAAAAATAGGGCCCGTGTATAAGGACTTTTGAAACATCTTGCATAGTAATATCACAAAAAAAAAAAGACGCTTATGCGAATTTTTTGCTTGCACCACACGGATTATTATATGAAAATGCCATTTTGGCTTTAAAATAGTTTTTTGTGTATTATTATTTCATATAAAATATTAAAAGCAAACTTTACGATTTTCTAAACAATTAAAAATAAATTATAAATTTGGCATACAAAAAAATATTTCTATTTTAAAATTTTAAGCTTCGGATTAACATCGATTTTCGATTCCTAGTCGTTAGCAGTGTTGGCGTTAGAATCAAAATCTACTATTCAACATACTGAAGAGTCATAAAATTTACTAGGTAAATATTTCATATTAAATGCAATAATTCAAGTAAAATTTGTAATAGTTTACATCATTTTATTTATAATTTTTTAAAATGTAATTTTTTATTAATAAAATAATTTTATAATATCAACTTAAAATAACTTATTATTGTGATGATTTGTCTTCAAATTCTAGTTTACAGCAATATTTTGAGTGTGAAATTTGTAGAAAATTTTTAGAACAAAAAGAGGTTTAAATCACTATTGGAGCGTTGTTAAAAAATATAATATTCACCGTAAAGGATTATACGTATTACCTTTAGAAGCAATTAATCAATTCAAGTCTGATCTGATTTATATTATAAGAAGTAAGCTCAAAGAACATTTTAAACAATTAGGCAAACAAACCTTTCTTTTCCATGTTTAGAAAGCTTGTTTTTTGGGGGTTTTGAAGGGTACATTTATTATTTTAATTATAAAAATGGTAGTTACAAATGCTTTTTTCAGGGACCAGATGCATATTCGCAATTAGCTAATCTTCTTGATGGTGGTGAAAGTTTTTTGATAACAACTATCAAACGTTTGTTTTGTTATTTGATACACAGGCTGAAAAGAGAAAACAACATAAAAAAAAGCCCCGATTGCCAAAATTAACAATCGAAAAAAACATAGAGCCAAAAAGATGCGAAGAATAATCAAGCTATAGCTGGATATATACACTTGAGTTTTTATATGTTACAAGTTTAATACTAAATATTATAAAAACTTTTATAAATTGTATAAATTTAAAACTTTTTGGTCAAACTACATTATTAAAAATGGCACTTACAAATCAGAATGTCTATATTTGCATTCATACTAGTTACGATAAATGTACTATCATTATGGTTTACAACTTTATCTTGGTATACACTGGTAAAATTTAAAACACTCGCTGTGTTGAATGGCACGATTCGAATACTACTCAAACTGCTATTCAAATTGCCATTTAACACTATCACACGATTTCACGGACATACATGTCTGCGAATTCATGTGATAATGTTGAATGGCAGTTCGAATAGCAGTTTGAGTAGCATTCAAATCGTGCCATTCAACATGGCGAATGCCTTAAATTTTACTAATGATAATCAAGTCATTAAATTTGGTTTATTCACAATATAAGTAGCTGCGCAACGCAGTTGCGCGAAACCAGGAACGGGGAAGTCAGTATGTTATTATGTTAGATATTATGTATAGATAGAATTATCTAACATAATTTTTTCTAAACACCCATTAGATTTTGTTTATTTATACGTGATTTAAATTAATTATCTTTTCTCGGTCAGTTTCTTTTATTACTATTGTAACCATCCGGATATGGGTGTTGATGGTAGTCAAGGCGTACATGTTCAGTGTCAATTTCATATTTTTATTTTTATAAAATTAATATATGCAAGTTACATGAGGTGACAAATCATTTGGATCCAAGTCGGGATATCACTTAATTCGGTCTGATTAATTATGCAATCAATTTAAGTGTTAGTTTACGAAACAATGTAAGGAGGGTATTAATTTTAAAGTTATGTAATGCGAGAACAATAATAACAGTTTTTAAGGGAGCAATGAGATGTTAAAGGGTAACAATTAACAAATGCAAGATCAATAAATTATTTTGTAGTAATGAATAAGATTAATCCGAGTATAATGGTAAAAGTAATAAGGTTTTATAACGTAACTTCGTCATAAAGGCTTTGAAAAATCGATTACGTTAAAATAATTAAGAAAAATAGAGCTATTTGCTCTAGACTAATGTTGTTAGTTGAAATTATTTTTGCTAATGTCAAAATTTGTCTAAATTAAATTGTCTAAATGTTAAATGACTAAATTAATTTTTTTAATAGCAATTTTAAAAAAAAAAAGTCAAAATTGCCTAAATTCAATTTGCCTAAATGCCTAAATGTCTAAATTATTTCGACTAACAACACTAGACATCCGAAAGTCCACAAGACATTCTTTACTATTAAATCAAATATGAATAACCCCATCACTATCTGATTACTATCCTGATCATAAGATCCAAAAAATCCTTAAAAATTAATTCTTATATGGTATCGCATATAGTTGACCAAACACTCCAATTTTTTGCACGCATGGTAATCATTACTGGCATGTAAACTTCGATCTTGTGATCCGTTCACCCAATAATTTGTAATATCACAGTTTGAAACCACGAAACTAATCCGAAACGATAAGTGTAATTTTTTCCTACGACAGTAATTACTTTTTCGATTTAAGCATTCACCCATCGCCACACTAATACACAAGATGATTCATATTTTGAGGACCTTGACGAAGTTGATTGCGAATAATATGTATTTCCGTATTTTTAAATTGGTTATCGGTTATACACAGAGGTAATCCAAGTTTATCAATAAAGATTTTGCGAAATCAATATAGTGTACTTCGTAAAAGTTTTGTTTTGTCTCTCATTACGGGATAAATTATTACTATAAAGAAACATATTGGTATTGCCCTTCTGCTATCGAGCAAATTACGCAGTTGTTTATAGAATCGTGCAACATGCTCTTTTCCATTTTTTATTCATTTTTCTTTTCTATACTGTATTATGACTGTCGTGCCGACAGGCCATAAAGTATCATTGTTTTGTACGTTTCTTAGCTTACAATCTTAACGGATCTCACTACCTACTCTTATTTATTACTGGGAGGGATCGATATAACCAGAAGAAAGTCGGTTCACCATTATTTTTCACTTACTAAATATACTACGATCCATTGCCTCATAATTAATCAAGTAATCAGTTACCTCATACGTACTAAGAACATTACTAATTACCTGATTACTTCATACTCACGTTCTATCAGCCAACCGATCGATCATGTGATCATAACCGGGTCTGTCACATGTTCGTTCGAATGACACACAAAAGCTGCCTCGATACTTACGCATTGAGCAGCAATTTGATGGAACCATACCCCACATTTCATGTAATCGTACTGTTGTATCTAAAGTAGCGATTTATTTAAAGCAGCTATTAAAGTAGCTCTTGGCTAAAATTAAGCCCCTAAAATTAGATTTTCATGCTACTTTAAATGGATCACTACTTTAGATGCTATCATGCAATGATCACGTTTTTTAATACACTGATAAGAAATATTATTCCACGTTTCTATATGTTCGCATGGCGGGTTTTACGACTTATAATCACTACTTTAATCAGTAGAAAAACCAATTTTCTGATGATACAAGTTATTTCCCTGGAATTACTTGTTATTTCCCGGAATTTTTTGTTATTTCCTCGGGTGCACTTTAGACTCTTGTCAAAATTCCTTTAGACGGGATAAAAAAACCTATTTAGATCGCTAGTTTTTAGAATTTTCTTAAATAAAAGTAAAATGCTACTTAGGACGCTAGTTTTTAAAATTCTTTTGAACATCGTAATTATTAAAACCATAATAAAATTTTATTTAATATAAATCTAATATTAATATCAACGCTAATATTTTTACAATTATTAATGTAAATTTGAGGAATTGAACTATTATTCGAAAATTTATCTTGAAATTCGGGACTTGCTTGTTTTGAAATAATAGAATTTGAAGATTTATCTTCGTTATCATTTGCTTGGTTTGACGAAATAGGATATGGGATCTTAAAAGGTTCGGACCAGTCATGTGGAGTTTTTTGAATCTTGCGTTTCTTTCTACGATTATGAGAGTTCAATTTTACAATGAAGTAACGAAACTCTTTCTAAATTTAAATAAAAAAAATTTTAAAGTTTTAATTCATTTCATAAAGAAAAAATTCTCTTTTGCCAGATTTTCTCCTTTTTCATTCTATTATCCTAATTGTGCTTTCCTCTATCATTATCATTTTTATTGTGGCTTTTTTCGTTATCGTCATCAATTTTATTGCGGATTTCTTTTTTATTATTGTGATCTTCTTTATTATATGTAGAAAGTTAAACTTATTAAGCGTATACGTATATATTAAACGTATATAAATTATATGAATTAATTTTTAAAACGAATACATGTAATAAAAAAAATGCAAACAAGAAAACTTCATGCAAGTTATCTATTTTGGAAAGGTAGGGTGCGATAAAAAAAAAAGGACAAACGAACAAACAGGTTTATTTATATAAGTCGTAAAAATCGTCATGTGTCATATAAAACGAAGAATAACACTCTTATTTCCCGCTACGGGGGAATAAACCGGTAAATCCCATCAGCCGGGGCCCGAAAGGCCCCGGCTAATTGGGGGATTTACCTCTTATTCCCGCGCAGCGGAAATAAATAGTATTTATTATAAAGCGTACACACTTAGAATTGAATGATAAAATTGGCAAACCAGAATTGAAGTATTCTGGTGACATATTTACTGCATTTTTATTACCGTTATTGATGATCAATTGATGCATCAAATAATGACGACATAATGCAAATGGTCGAAACGTCGCATGATCACAGGAATGATATAATAATTACTTGAATATAATTATTCGACCGTGATAAAATCGTCATAATCACTGTTAGTTTTCCCACGTTCAGGTCACATTTTTCAGATTCGACCAATCAAAAATATTAAAGCGAACAGACCCAGGATTGGAGTATAGTGATGAGAAATTCAATGGTACCGGTATAGCATCGATTAGTTTTCGCAAATCAGTACGTACGGGTGAGCAGATCAGTATAGTACACCCCGAATTTTTCAAATCTGACCGATGTCATAATTATTCATACCATATGATCTGCTGTAACCTCTCAATACACAATACTGTATGATTTGATACTTTCGTGATTAAACAATTGTTAATAATTTAAATTATGATGACATTCTTGCTCATTGACATATTAGTTTAACATTTTAATCACGAGTTAAATAACAATCAAAAAGCGTTAAAGCACAATAACTCGATTATATTGCTATATTAAGTTTTAGTACGCTGATCACATTTTGATGATTTTATTGGTTGGTAAATCGGCATAAAACTACGAACTGCAAGAATCGCTGAGAAAATTAATGATTTTCAGTCTGGGCGGCAAAATTCTGACCAAAAATTTACGACAAATGAAAAATCTAGAAATCAATCATTTAAATATTTGGTGGTGTTACACTCAAACCACCTCTAAAACGGTTTAGTGAAACTGGGGTTTAAAATAATTGAAAGCCTCACGTGTTTAATAAATAGAACGTGATTCTATATAGAGGTTTTATATGATTTGCTTTTATGAAAGAGGCAAAACGGCTATAGGCATATGAAGATACCGATAGTCGTATCAGTTTATAAATAAAACTATAACTAATAATAATAATTTATATTGCGTGAAGACTATCACAGTAATCACGTGATCAGATATCGGTAAGCCGATATTTATTACGTTAATCACTAACGATTATAATCGATGGAAATCGGGTTACACAAGTAAGTGTATGAAGACACAAGTATCGGTTTATTTAATAAATCAGTGTATGAGGACACGATTATTTATTAGAATAAATGAGTTATTTATTAGACAACTATTTAGTATACAACTATTTAACTAGTCTAGTAGACAACTAATTTGGCTCAAAGGCGAGACTCATCATATTTATATATTTTACTATATAGTTCGTGATCAATGAGATCTACTAGATATCGGTGATATATTAGATCTATGTGATCTATAAGATCATTAATATCAGTGTGATCCATGTGATCAAGAGGATCATCGTGATCACTGTGATCTATGTGATCTACGTGATTTCTTGGCTTCGATGGTCACATGTTCTAATGTCTCGTGACATACCTGCCCAATAATATTCTATGACGTATTCTAGGTATAACAGTGGAATGTAATTTTTCTTGATACTGTATTTGCTAATATATTCACTATTTTTTTTACTAATCATGTTTAATCTATTGCGGAGCAATTGTTCTTGTTCTTGTACTTGTTCTTGCACTTATTTTGCACTTGTTCTTGAGACATTATACAAAACGATTTCAAATTCGTGAAACATTTGATTGACTTTCTAGCCTAAAATAGTTTATAAATATTTGGTAATCAAACAACAAAAGTAAATTTGGCAAACTCACGTTTCGCAATTTTAAGAGTTGTTTAAGGGCGTTATAATGATTACTCAAACGTTATAATTACTCGGCCATGAATCATCTGTTAGTTTTCCCACGTTTAGGTCACATTTTTCAGATTCAACCAATCTAAAATGTTAAGTGAACCGACCCAGAATGAAGTATAAAGATTTTCGGATACAACCAATCAAAAATGTTAAAGTGAACAGACCCAGAATTGGAAAGATATATAAATTAAAATGGTTCTTTAGTTTATATTGCCCTAATTTTAATCATACAAATGACCTCATTCGGAAAGCTCCTGTTACGCAAAATACAGGAAACCCAAGGTCGTTGCACACAAATTCTGATATAGGCAGAGGCATATGAATTCATGTGAACAGGTTGTCCAATCAGAATCAAAAGAGCTACTCCACTTAACTTGCCCGTAAACCATACACTACGTGCTTCGTACTCCGTTCCTGGTAATCTTATAAATACAACCCGAATACGATAAAAAAATTTTGGGAGCATGATCAGAACGATCTGATAATCCGTGCGCGCAATTCATATAGCGCACACTAGAATTATAAAATTTTTATATGAAAATCTTTACTGTTTTAGTATAAAGAAAATGTGGCGGATTACAAGTAAGAATCGCAACCAATAAATAAAATGCCTAACGTCTGATCATAAACTTTGCTGGAAACGATCTGCTGCATGCCGACAAAGAAAGATTAGAGAGGGTTAATGCAAAGTTTTAAATACTAACATAAAAAAAAGGTAATTCAAAGATTTACACTCGAATATTTAACAGAACAAAGTTCACAAAAATTTCATGATTATAAACAATAGCTATTTAGAGTACTGTAAAGAGTAGCATCACATAGTATCGCACAACTGCTAGTAAATTATAAACATGCTAAGCCGGCATCGCCGTGGGAACAGGCAGGATTTTAAGAGGTAAGATAATTTGCAATGACCTTCCGCAAAAAGTAATACTAACCAAATATGGGATGAGATGAGAGCACGAATGGCAGAGGCATACAAATAAAGATGAAATCATGTGAACAGATTGTCCAATCGGAATCAAAAGAGCTACATCACTTAACTTGCCTGTAAACCATACACTACGTACTTTGTACTCCGTTCCTGGTATAGGTAGTATTGAGAATTTAATTTTGTATAATTATTTTGGTAATATCGATAAATAACAATTCGTTTCATTTTGTGACTGTAATTATTTAAGCATTTAGATTGGTTTCAATTCAGTTAACCCAATATCGATTTCTAGACTTGTATTACATTATTACCAGATTAATAAGATACTGCAATAATAAGATCATAGTGTCATTTAGTGAAATGAAAGTATTTATGTATCAACAAAATCAGCAAGAATTTGTTTAGAATAAAAAGATATTTTAGATTGATATCATTAAACTAAATATTATTTCGTGATCAATAATACAATGTATTTTGTATTACTAATGTGATTGCATAAAAATTAAAGAATAAAATAAAATTTTTAGAAAGTTATTATTTAAGCAAACTAAAAATTTTATTATATTTATAATTGTATTTAAAATTCATTTTTTTGATATGAAGATACTAAGGTTTAGGTTATAAATTATCAAATTTTAGGTTATTAAAGTATTAAGATTTATTTTCATAATCAAGCATTTCCATTGCCAACGTTTTTCATTGCTTTTCTAAAAAAGGTCAAAACCTGATTGTGATTTTTCTTCTCAACAGCACCACAGAAAAATGCGGCAAAACCTAAAAAAAAATTATTAATGCAATTGTTATAATTATAATTAAATATAGCACAGATTTTTATCTTGATTAGTGCATTGAGAGTGCAACCCAAATTTGCATGAGAACATTGCGAATACTAAGTAAAATTCCAGATAATTAGAAATTTTACTTGTATTCACAACGCCCTCCTCATGTGAATCCTGGTTGCACTTGACGCATCTCCAATGCACTAATCAAACTAGGGCAGCTGTTAAAAATTGATAAAAACCTGTGCTATTAAATATGAGAAATAACATAAATACCAAAATATTGAAGATGAGCCATAAACTTAGAAATATGATAAATCAAAACATGCATATATGGAGTTACATCTTTCGAATAATAAAAAACTTTCTTAATGAATATTGTATTTGGTTCACCCTTATGAGGTATAAGGAATAAGTCAAGCCATTTTTTTGCTTGATCTGCAAAAAAAAATAAATCAGTTCCTAGTTGCTTCATAAGTTTGTAAAGCCTATAGAAGTCTTGCCATAAACAATTAATTAATATAGCCCGCTCTTTGTCAAAAATAACTTCAAAGTTGAAACCATGCAATATTTTTTCCTTGTCATCTCCCATTAAGGGAGTATAATTCCAGTTTTCTGTATTATGCTCCTGCCAAAACTAAAAGTTTATTGAAATTCTATTCATCTCTCTAACAATAACTTCTCTATTATATTCATCATATCTACATTCAGATTTAAGTTCCTGGATAACTAACTTCTTTAATCTGTCATAAATTATTAACATAATGTGGAGCTCATTAGGTACATAATGATCCAGAGGGATCATTGGAATGAGAGGTGCTTTTGAATGTCCAGGTGGTAGTTTTGCAGCTTTAATTTGTTTCATATTTTTTTTGATAATGTAAACTTTATTTTTTATACCTATATCCTTTTTAGTACACAAGCACCAAGAACAAAAATAAGTTGCATTTGGTGTATTGAACTCTAAGATTATGCACATAAATTTCCAATTGCTACTAAAAATGTGCACTATTTACCATTTGTTTCAGTTAAATCATCTAACCCATTTTTATTAGAATGTCCAATTCATTAACTACTGATGCTGTTACTTTCTTTAAAAGATCATAATTATCTGTTTCAGGGCATAAAATGATCATATAGTAATAATTAGCATTGTAAAGATTTGATTTATCATCTAGAACTGCACATGTAATTCATACATGTTTGATCTTTCTATCTACATTTCAACTATCACCAGATATGCGAATATTAATTACAGAATTATTTATATTTAAAACTTTACAATCTACAAGACCCGAAATTAAAAAGAGTAAGATATCCATTATGCATCGATAGCCTTCCTTGCTGATGTATTTTAGCATCTCCTCTTCGATTTCTGGATCATTAATATCAGATAACTCATTTGTTGCTATAAATGTAAGAGGTATGTATGTCTGTAATGTTTAAAATTATAATAGGAATTTGTTGGTTCATCTCGTCATTAATTTTTTTTTAGTACTTTGAATTGCATGATTATGTGGCAGTTTGTATTAAAGAGAAGCTAACTTTCTATAAGCATCTCTGGAAATTGGATCCTGATCAATAATTTTTGTAATTGTTTCAAGTTTGCTGATTATTTTTTCTCTATTTTTATGAAAATTAACAATATAATCCTTCTCTTGAACATTAAATTGTAACTTTTGAAGAACTGGTTGATCAACTGGATTATAAAATTTGGGGATTTTATTTTTATATGCTTGGTGGATAAAATCCTTCACTAATGATAGTGTATGTGTAAGTAGTATTGTTTTGTTTAAGAGAAAAAGGATTGTCCTCAGGATATTTATTTTGGCTAAGAGACATTAGAAAAACTATTATTGTCTAATTAGTTAAAAATTTTTTTTCCCACTGATTTGTAGAAGCCCTCAAGCTTTTTTCAAAGATAAAAAATGTTTATGAAATTTTATAAGTGTTTTTGTAAACAACCCAACAAGATGATGCCAATATTCATATGTACATGTACCTTTTTTTTTTTTTGAAATCTAATATTTCTTAAATAGTATATTAATGATGCTGAGAAAAAATTGAAGTCATCTAAGATACCTTATATAGTATACCGTCCATTCTTCTTAGAAATGCAGATAAAAAATAAGGTTTTCAGGTAATCACATATGTGTAGAAATGCATGTATTGGTAGCACAATTATATAAATACTAGCTGAATAGCATGTTTCTTTAGGGTGTGCAGTGCACTATATAATTATATATGGTGTCATAAAAAAGTCAATTTTTAGGTGATTGTTGATTGATAAATATTTTTATATAAAAGCTTATACAGTTAGTGTTCCTATGAACTGGTTCATGAACATGTTCAAAGCTACAAATAAAGAAGAAAGCATATAATCACAAAGATAAAAATACTTATATTTCATGATCTACTAGGCCAAATTTAACGTTTTAACCACCATTTTGATTGCAAGATACTCCTTTACAACCTTTATTAAAGTTGAAAAAAGGTTTACTTAGTGAAGAAAAATGTTTTAGTTGAAAACTCCAAATTTAAAAAATTTACTATTATAATAAAATTTTTGAATGCCAACTAAAAAATTTTTTTTACTAAGTAAACCTTTTCCAACTTCTAATAAAGATTGTAGAGGAGTATTTTGTGATCAAAATGGTGGTTAAAATGTTAAAATTGGCCCAGTAGATCGTGAGATATAAGTATTTTTATCTTTGCAAATATGCTTTCTTCTTTATTTATATTATAAATAAAGAAGAAAAAAGAAGAGAGCATATAATCGCGAATATAAAAATACTTATGTCTCACAATCTAGTGGGCCGATTTTTACATTTTAACCACCATTTTGATCACAAGATACTCCTCTACAATCTTTATTAGAAGTTGAAAAAAGGTTTACTTAGTAAAAAAAATTTTTTTAGTTGGCATTCAAAAATTTTATTATGATAGTAAAATTTTTAAATTTGGAGTTTTCAACTAAAACATTTTTCTTTACTAAGTAAACCTTTTTTCAACTTCTAATAAAGGTTGTAGAGGAGTAACTTGCAATCAAAATGGTGGCTAAAATGTTAAATTTGGCTAGTAGATCATGAGATATAAGTATTTTTATCTTTGCAATTGTATACTTTCTTCTTTATTTGTAGCTTTAAACATGTTCATGAACCGGTTCATAGGAACACTATATACAGTATATACCGTACGGCACTGACTACAGTACCCCGGGTATTTTTCATTCAACTGCCAAATTTATTAAATAATACCCACCCGGGTACTATTTGCAGGGGGGATATACAAGTATGGGGGTATTTTGTAACGGGGATACTATAGCAGGGGGGTCTTTTACATGGTTATAATAAAATTACTGATACCGGTATATGGGGTGGTGCCGTGATGTAATTTATAGCATGGCCGCAGTATACGATTTACTTCGTAATTAATAATTAATATACCGGTATTAGCATGCCGTGGCTACGTCATAAATTGCATCATAAATGCATCATAGCCCGAAAAATCGCGAAATCAAATTTTTTTTTTTTTTACCTGTTAACCTATTAAAGTTACAATGGTACGCGTTCGTGGAAATAAGAATAGTGGACGTGCAAGAGTAACAAATAAAAGTAGACGACAATGGAACGCACGTGAAAAACTTGCTATTGTTACATACCTTGAAAAGCACCCAAGTCAGAGTGTTCGAGCAACAGCTACCAAATTTAATCTTGAACCAAAACAAGTAAGAGATTGGCGTAACAAAAAAAATAAGTTAATGAACGTCTCACCTCATATCAAACGAATGAATAAGGGAAGACCACCTAAATATCCTGAGTTAGAAAAAGCAATTTTTGGTTGGGTACAAGAATTACGCAGTAAGCTAAAACCTGTGACTCGTGCTATGGTACAAATTAAGGCCAAAACGTTATCTCAAAAATCACCCTATATTACCTATTATCCTGGTATTACGGAAAGTAAATTTAGCAATAAGTGGGTCGATGGTTTTATGACTCGTTACAAATTAAGTAATCGGCGTCGAACATCTGTAGCTCAAAAACTCCCTGAAGATCTGCAATTGCAACAACAAGAGTTTTTAAGTTTTGTACTCTATCATCGAATTCAATATAATTATCCTCTTACCTTAATGGGTAACATGGACGAAACTCCATTATCATTCGATCTTCCAAATAATACTACAATTGATAATTGTGGTGCAAATACAGTTTCAATTCGGACCTGTGGACATGAAAAATCATGTTTTACTGTCGTACTTACTTGTTTAGCCGATGGAACTAAATTGCCTCCAGTTATTATCTTTAAATTAGTTAATGTTCCACGTCAAGTATTTCCTGCTGGAGTTTTTGTACGTACAAATCCTAAAGGATGGATGAATGAAGATGAGATGTTATGGTGGATTGAAAATGTGTGGAATTTGCGATCAAGAACATCCGTAGACCCACGTTCACTTTTAGTTTTAGATTCATTTGCTGGTCATATTACAGATATAGTTAAACGTCGGTTCTCTGAAAAAAATACAAATTTAGCTGTAATTCCATCAGGTTTAACCTCAAAAGTTCAACCATTGGATGTTGCTATTAACAAATCATTTAAAGCAAGGGTAAGATATACGTACAAATTATTATATAAATAAATATATTATTAATTTATTTGTCTAATATAGGTGCGAAATTACTATAACGATTGGATGGCCAGTGAAATTCATACTTTTACCAAAAAAGGTCGTATTCAACGTCCTGCATACAATTTAATTGCTCAGTGGGTATTAGATGCATGGAACAATATAGATCCTATTCTTATACGTAAATCTTTCAAGTGCTGTGGTATTTCTAATTCACGGAATGGGAAAGAAGACCATCTAATTTTCGACTATGATCAACTTGGACCACAAACAAATTCGCGTAATTATATATATATTCAAGAAGGATTAAACGATATTAGTGAAGGTTCTAATGTTAATACGGAAGGAGGTTCTAGCGATAATATAGAAGGAAGTTCTAGCGATAATACGGAAGAAGGTTCCAGTAATAATACGAATGAAAGTTTGAATGTTAGTACAAGTGAACATTTAAATAATAATACAGGTAAAATTTAACATTAAATTAATAAATTTATATATTAAATAATTCGGGTAACTTAATTTAAATTTAGTGGAAGAAATCAATTTAATTAGCGATGACGATAGCCAAGTTAGTGAAAATGAAGGTGGGAATAGTAGTGAAAGCGAAGTTAATCATGTTAATGATGACGAATATACTGGTAATAATAGCGAAGATGACGATGATTACGCTAGTGAAAATGGTAGTCATTATATTAGCAATGGTGAGGATGATTATTACGCAGAAGAAACTGCTTACGTTAATGAATGGGCTTAAGTAAGTACCGTAATAATTTAATTTTATTATATGTTCTATGAATTATATTAATTTGTTCAAATTTTTTTTAATCTAGTTTTATACGCAAAGAATTTTAGATAAAATTAGCAATATAAATAATATTTCGGCTATGACTTTAATGCATATATCACTAGCACCTTAATTTGTATGCAATTTAATAAAGCGTATAAGTTCAAATCGCAAAGCCTTTAAGCTTTGCTCATGCTTTGCTAACTAAGTTTATTATCGTGTTTTATTTTTATGTATTATGATAACTAAAATTTTTTTTAGTTGCATAAATAAATTGCACTATTATGGTTAAGCGATTACGGTAAATGAATTTTAATTCTTAAATAAAATATAAATTGTGGATTATACCCGGGTCTTTTTTAAAGGGGGTATTGTAATAAGTGAAATTTATATACCCGGGTATTATTCCATACCCGCAAATGCAACCCCGTGAATTGTACCCGGGTCTTATCTATTGGGGGTATTATATCGAGGGGATACTATAGTCAGTGCCGTACGGTAAAGCTTATATATAAAGTTTGGTCACACTTTTTAGATGCACTGGCTGCAATTTATTTTCTTCCAGAAATTTTAATATAAATCGATTCTTTCTTATTAGGACTATAAAGTTATAGAATCTTTTTTTTAAGTACTTATAGAAGATTTTTTTCCTCAAACTGATTTTAATCGTATATTTTACTTGGTTTGCTAAGCAAATTTTTAAATAAATTAGTAACTTTTATTTATTAAAATGAAATTTCGTTTTATAGTTTAGTCCTTTGAAACTTCCTATTAATCTTCTCAAAATTTCACTTTGGAATTATGTGCCATTAATGCTATGCATCTAATTAAATCCAAGAAATATGAATTTATATAAGTCAAATAAACAGCGATTTCATTTAAAAAATGAACATTTTAAAAAACAAGCAATTGAAAGGATATCTGCATCAATTGAAAGGGTATTAGAATAAATTGAAGGGGTATTGGCATTAATTGAAGAGCATTTATATCAATTGAAGAAGCATTGGTATCAATTAAAAAGTCATCTAAAGGCCAACTTCAACTAAATTTGTAGCAATTTTGGCCTGATATTGCTTCAAATATTTTCAATAATTTATTAAATTATATTAATATTTAATTATTTTTAACTGTATTACTATATATTTCCGAAAATAAGCAATCCCTAAAATACAACCCCCTGTTTTTTTCAAAAATCTCAAAAATGCGTTAGCAGTTGCTACATATTTAAAACTTTTTTTTTACTAATTAAACTTCAAAAGGTCAATTAAGTAAAGTTGTTCAGTGCAAAAAATACACCAACAGTAAAATTTGATGTCATTTGGACCACTTTTTATTAGTATATTTTTCAATTTTTTCAAAAAACTCAATATTTCAAAAATAAGCAACCCTCAGTTTTTGGCCAAAAATGTTTTTATTTTCGGGAATATACAGTAGTATTAGTTGTGGCGGTATAAATTAATCAGTAATCATCATAGTTACACTAAAATTAAAAATCTTTAATGATAGATTTTTATATGATACTATTGATTTACATAGTGTGCTGCACATCCCAATGTTTCTTGTAATACAAGAATTTTTTTATTTTATAAATAAATAAAAAAAGAGTTATAGGTTTTTATTTGGAGGCCTTCTCTCATTTAATAATATAAATGAAACTGCATTGTTATATAACGATACAAAGAACGAGCTACATTAATTAATCATTTGTGAAAAGATTTTTATGTACTTTACAAATTTATGAAGCAATCAGGAACTAATTCTGCTTTGTTTACAACTTAAGCAAAAAATAGCTCAACTTATTTCTTACATCTCATCAAAGTGAACCAAATGTAATATTTTTAAAAAGGCCTTATTATTCAGAGAAATTATTCAATGACTAAATCTATAATCATTAGTATTTTCTCTCTAAATAGTTCTTTTATTCAATCCACCTGATTTTATTTATTATTTAGCTTGTACTTTGCTAATGTTATAGATTACTTCAATTTTTCAATTTGAATAATAGTAGTATCGAATCCGTCAAATAACTATAAATCTTTAGTATAAAAAAAGGTGAGTATGTTATAGCAAAATATGTATTTATTAAGTGAAAAGATTAATTACTTTGCAATGTGTCAATAGATTATTTTATGTGACAAGAATGTATAAGAACTTAACTAAGAAAATCGAGATCTGAATTATATGATATATCTGTCTCAGATCCATAAAATTCCGTATATAGAAAAGACTTTTATTTATTAAAATGCATATTAATTTTTTTGTATTCAAGGGTGTTAATCTTTTGTGACAAAAAAAGACACTATCGGAAAATTTTATACATAGATATTGATCGATATATAGCACTTAATCGTTTTATATCAATTATGTAATATCGTTATATATTGATTAAAATATCGTTATATATCGATTAATTGGATAAAATCGATATATATCTATAATCGATATATATCATAATATCGTTATATATCGATTAAATTGGATAAAAATTGATATATATCTATAATCGATATATATTATTTTTTTTTACATTAAATCGTTATATATCTAAAATCGATTATAATCGTAATTACTTGAAACGATA
>QKWP01000511.1:196343-214960 GCA_003550325.1 Gigaspora rosea | reverse complement strand
TTTATTTTATTCTGGCACTTTGTGAAAACCTTCGACGATTTCTGAATTGCAAAACACGAACTCGAAATAGAGATTTGGGGCTTTGTTTATTTTTTTATTTAGTTTGCTTACATTTTTGTTTTTTGTTTGTTTTCTTTTTTTTATTTCAGAACTTTGCAAGAAAAACCACTTAACTTTTCTGGCACTTCAATTCTAACTTCTCTGGCACTTTGCAGGAAGTCATGAATATGAACGAATATAATCGAATACAAGCAAATATGAGCAAAATATAAGTTTATTTTTTTCATTTTTGTTTTTTTTTGTTATTTTTTTTGTTTGTTTTTTTTTACTTATTTTTTTAATTTTATTTTATTTTATTTTTCTTACTTCTTTTGGAACTTTGCAAGAAAATAACCTAACTTTCTGGGACTTTCAAGAAGTAGTGAATATAAGCAAATATAAGCAAATATGAACGAATATAAGCAAATATAAGCGAATATAAGGAATATAATAGTTTATTTTTTTTATTTTTTTGGTTTGTTTTTTTTGGATTTATTTTTTTTATTTTTTTTATAATAATATATAATATATGTAATATTTAAAATATAATATATAATAAAAAAATTTTTATATTAAATAGTGAAAACTTGTGAATATTGTATATTTAATAAATTAAAATATTATATAATAACAATAAATAAATAAAAATTTATAATTAAATTGCGAAAACTTGCGAAAACCTGTAAAATATTCAAAAAGCATAATTATGTGAATATAATAATTATTGATTGATATTATATTAGATATATCGATTAATATCAATATATATCGATATATATCGATTACTATCACTATCGATTATAATTGATATATTGATATATATCGATACCCATCACCCCTGCCGATTACTATCGATAGTGATATTAATCGATATATATTGATATATCGATATATATCAATTACTATCACTATTGATAATAATCGATATATCGATATATCGATTACTATCACTATCGATAGTAATCGGCAGGGGTGATGAGTATCGATTTATATCTTGCCAGTTAGTAATCGATATATATCTATATATAAAATTTGCAGATGACAAGAGATCTACTGGTTCAGGTATTCTACTATCAAAAGCGTATTAACTAATATATATGTTTGTGGTATTTATTTTTTATTAATGATTAATAATTTGTTAAATAACTTTTAAAGATATAGCATTATATAAAAACGTAAAATTACTAAATTGAATTTTATTCATAAAATGAGAAAAACAAAGTCAATCTGATCTAATAATATAGGTAATTAAAATGGATTAGAGTAAATTTTTAATTAGTCAGAAATTGAATAAAAAATTAATTGTGATTATCACTTAGGTCAAAAAAACCTGGAGCTGCGACCACCAATTTTTTTCCATAGAGCTATATTGATTGGCTAAAATTTATTATTAATAGAGTAATAAAAAAGATTGCAAGCTCAATTACTCTTCAATTTTATTCATAACATAAATCTTCAACAAGGCTGTTGTCGTAGGACCCCGAAGAACTCTGATACAACTTAGATTTGAGTTTGTATAATAGGTATATAAAATAGACCAAAATTTAAAAAATTTACTATATAAAAATGCAATGTTTGATAAATTTCTATGCAAAATTTCCTTTTTAGTAACCTTTGAGTTATATCAAAGTTCTTCGGGATCCTGTAATCGCTACCAAAATTTATTATATTACTTTTCATACAAAGTATTATACACACTAGGAAGTTACTTTGTGAAAATAAAAATTTGATTGGATCTTGAATCTGTCAATTAACTGACACATCCTTGATTTGTCAAATTTAATTGGATCTTGATCTTTCAATTGACTAATGCACCTGTAATATGTGTAACAAAATTTTGGGGTGCATCAAAATAAATAAACAATTCCACAAATCAGCCTATATTAAAAAGAAATTTTTAGTAATAAATCTATAAGAATTCAGCAATACTGCCAAAGTCCTAAAAAAAAATAAAAAAATAATACAAAACCTTAATGTTCTTGTAATTCTGTAATTGGATTTTAATAATTTTGGGCTCATAGAATCGTCTTATTGAGATAAACATTTTGGTAGTAAAATCATACAAAACATACCAGTAAAAAAAGTTACTTAATATCAAATAATATATATATTATATATATTATATACTATCATTATTGATGTAAGTTGGTAGCTACCAATAGATATCTACTACTAGTATCTACCAGTAGATATCGGTAGATTTTTAATATGCATGATAGATACTATTAGTTAAAAATTGAAGCCAATAGAATTTATTATTTACTATATACTAATATTATAAACAAATATAGTATATATCAATACTGTGTTTATACTCGGGTTAATGCATCTGAATACTGCATGTTTCTGAAAATAATTAAGTTACCCTTTTTTGAGCAAAAGTTAAACAAAAATTCGGGAATAGTTTATTTTCAGATAAAAGAGGTTTTTTAGCAATTGCAAGTAGCTATATAGTAAAGTCCAAATTTTACTATGTAAATCAATTATAAGCACTTAAGTAAATATATTTAGAAGACTAAAAAATATAATCTCTGAAATTTCATACAAATCAGAGAACTTTTTATTATTTAGCTTTTAATTTTATGTTCATCGAATAAAAATTTTAATTTTTTCATTAAGAGTAAAAAATAAAAGTCAAATAATAAAATCTTATTTGTTTTACTAAAAATTATATAGTATATGTATTTTGACTTTCCGAATAAGTTTACTTAAGTAATAATAATTGAGTTGTATAATAAATTTGAACTTTACTATGTAATGACTATTGTCGATCAGTAGGGTAGTATAAAATCATTTTTGTCTAATTGACCAATTAGAATTCAACTAGTAGATCTACTGGTAGTTACCACCTACTAGTAACTACTAGTAGAATTATAGCCATTTGGTAGAATCTTCATCACTAACTATCATACATATAATTTAATATATATAATATATATATTATATAAACATTATTATCACCCTAAACTATATATCCATAATATAAATCACATGATAAATAGCATACCAGGACCCCAAACAATCTATGTGAGGTTATATTGAGCATTATAGTAAAAATTTTTTGTTTAGCACTTTTGGTTTGGTATATATAAGCTATATTTCACATATTAGATAGGACTTTCACCCACTTTTAACTTTTTTCTTTTTTGAAATACAATGTTTTCTAAAAAAAAAAAAACAAAATGTTCCCTAAAAAAAAACAGAACATTCTCTAAAAAAAAAAAAACAGAACTTTCCAAAAAAAAAACACAGAACTTCTCTAACACAAAAACGCAGAACTTCTCTAAAAAAAAAACAACCCATTCTCTAAAAAAAAAAAACACTCTTCTCTAAAAAAAAACGGTTCCTAAAAAAATCTAAATGTTTTCTAAAAAATACAAAATGGTCCCTACAAAAAAAAACAAAAAAAAAACAAAATCACTTAAGCCATTTCATTTACAAGCTACCAATGATCATAAATATATAATCTACAAATTGTGTAAAAAAACTTAAAAAAAAAACCATTTTGGTTAATTTTATTTAATTTTTGCATTTTTTTGATTTTTTGCATTTTTCTGATTTTTGCATTTTTCAATTTTTTTATTATTATGCCCTAGAATTTTTCATTAGCACATTTCAAATATAAGATTTCTAAAAATTACTCCTATTAGCATTCTTTTAAATATACCTATTTTGCCATTTAGCTGTTTTCAAATATATTCTTTTTCTCCAATACCTACTTTTCAAATATAACCTTTTTTGAAAAATGACCTCTCATTAGCAATTTTTCAAATATGACATCACATAGATTGTTCGGGATCCTCCTAATATATCATCTGCAAACTGGTTTGCAACATTTAAAGTAAATAGTTTTTGTTGTTTACAAAATTTTTCAAGTTTGGGAAGTAATAATTTTGGTTTTGTTTAAACTATTGTCACAGTTAAAAGTTTTAGCCTGGGCTTATACACAATTTGGTAATACCAGAAGGTCCATCAATCTAGCCATTAGGGTTCCTCAAATTCAAATCAAATCAAATATTGGGTCAATTTGAATTTGATCAAATCAAATTGACCCTGATTTGAATTTGATTTGATTCAAATATTTGGATTTGAATTTGATTTGAATTTGAATTTTTAATAGTAATTTTCAAATCAAATCAAATATTTGTCAAATCAAATCAAATTTGGCCAGATTTGAATTTGATCAAATCAAATATATGTAGTCAAATTTGAATTTGATCAAATATTTGATCCAAATATTTGAAGATCAAATCAAATTGCGGAACCCTACTAGCTATATAGAAATCTTAAAGTAAAAAGAATCATGAAGAAGACTAAAGTGCAGTAGTTTTTAATAACTAAGAAAGTATTTAAAGTCTGAGTTTTTGTGCTACTACAATTTTGATTTAGACTTGTCTTAAATAAAATTTAGATTAGAATAACTTGATTAAATAGTTTTAATAATAATCAGATTTTAGTTTATTTTATTCTTTATTATTTTATTATTACATTGTATTAAGTGTAGTCTTTATTAATATTATTATAATAAATTACCCTCTGATGTTTATTAATTACATCATATACGTTTTATTTAAATCAATCATATATTAATTAATTAAGTGATAACCCTAGCCCTGATAAATTAATTCCTGTGATATCATATACATGTACAATTGATATAAATTTAAACCAAGTGAACCATCGGAGCTAACTTAGACCGATATTCTTTATTGCTCTCCCAACTAATAGTGATATATGGTGCCAATTGTGTGGAATAAATTTAATAAACATGCTAGTTTAGATTATTATATTTAGTAAAAACAGTAGTTAGTTTATTGCAATTACTAAAGACAGTATATCTTATATTCAAAACCCAGACCTGTATATAGAATTAGCTACCCAAATTGTATTCCTTGTCTAGCAACTACAAGTACCTCAGACATTGCAGGTCAATGTTTTATCTGAATTGAATATGATTCCTTATCCTAAATTCATAAAAAAAACTCAAGACCCTATCTTATAGTTAGATGAGATTAAGAATACCTTCAAAGCCAATCTAGTCCAAGAAGCCCGTAAAATTTCTATTATTGCTGCCAAATTAAAGGAACCTGCTGCAACATGGTAGAGGATTCATCAAAGCCAAAGCCCAAAATTGACCAATGGAACAATAAAGCAAATTCTCTGCAAAGTTTTCGAGCAAACTCTGTTACAAGATTTGTTACTCCAGAACTCAAAGCTAACTGGTTTTAGAAGTTAACCTAGCAGAAGCAATTGGTTAGAGAAAATGTTAATGAATATATTTGGAAAAAGCAAACTTGATTCGATTGCTAGAAATTGGAGAATATTATTTTCCAGAATTGGCAAAAGTCCAAGTATTTGTTAATGGGCTTCGTTCAGAATTTTCTATGGCCTTATTTCCATTGTTTCTCTAGACTATTGAAGAAGTGCATACAAGAGCAAAAGCATTCAAACATGCTTCTAAACTATACTCTTTGTATAGTGTACCTTATCTCCAACCTATAAATAATTTCTCTTAGCATTTTCCTTCTAACACCCTTACAACTCTGATAGAAGAAGAAATTACTTGTCAAACTATCAAAGCTATAAATAAATTAACTCATTTTATTAATGAAATAGTAAACCAAACTCTAGACATTATACAACTACTTCAAACCCAACAAACTATCTCTAATTCAAATAATAATAGATTTTTATACAAATGTTCTGACTTTACCCAAAAAATACCTCCAAATTCAACTATCCTTACTCCTAGACCTGTCACTTCTATCATCAATGATATCTCAAGACTAAACTCTTATGAAACATTTTCCACTTCCTATAATTCAAAAGATAATTCTAATTTACCAAAAATTTTAATTAACCAGCTACCCCAATTTCATCTAGCTAGAGAGTATGTATCCAAGATTTGCTTAGAAAAACTTAAAACAGCAACAAGAAAAAATTAAAGGTTCGCAGTCTAGAAGTAGAGTATAAATAAAAGAAAATAAAAGTAGTTCTAATCTCAGTATAATAGAAGGAGAAGAAGTCCACCAATTGCAGCTTGCAAAGTACTCTACTCTATTGTAAATGATATATCAAATAAGGATGCTGATATTATCTGTGGACAATTTCTGGAATTTGAATTAAATATGGAGCAAGTAAATTAGCATACAGAATTAGTAGATACTGATAGGGTTAAAAAAGATAATAAGCCATGATTATTTAAACAAGAATAATGGAAGTAAAAGGGTAAAAAAGAGAAAGGATTGGATGAATATTATTTTGGAGAGTATAATAATAATAAGGGAAGCCTAATGGGTAATCGGGTATTAAAGAAGAAACAAATAAGGAAGTACCTTATAAAATAAATATTGAAATGTCTGAGCCCTCTGTAAAAGGTAAGAGTATGATAATGAAACTATAGTTGGAGGTAATAGTGATATAAAAGACAGTAAAATTAAGGATGCTTGCAATAAGATATGGGAAAAAAGGGTTGTATCTTTTCTAGATATGAAGTTGAAGAAATTTTTCAAAGTAAAAAAGTCTTTAATAAAGCATGTGAAACCTGTTTGAAAAAAGTTTCTTTTTTTAAGCAAGGGATCAAGTCATTTTCTCAACAAAATTAAGAAAATAGCAGAACTCTTCATCCCAATTGGCTATCTTAATCTTGAAAGGTGAAGAATAACTGAAAATATCAGTGGACTCCAAATCAGAACCTCTAGAGAACCCCGAAATATACATAGATAGATTAGGTTAATTATAGGATTACTAAAAAAGAAAAAATCTGCAGAAAAAACTTCAAAAATAAGCAAAAAAATTACTATAAATAGAAAGATCTGCATAAAACCTCAAAAATAAGCAAACTCATACCTAACCTATTAATATATATTTTGGGGTCCTACCTCTGGACACCTTATGTTACAAGATATAGAAACCAACTTCAAAGTTTAAAAAACTTTAAACTTCCAAATTACTATTTTCTTGCCTATATTGCAAAAATCAGTGATTTATATAGGAACCAATAGAAGAGTTGCTATAAATTTGTTACTGTATTGTTATAACAAAGGAATTGGTGCCTGGGTCTAATTTAAGCTATTTCTAGAAAGGAAGTGTTCACAGGAGCTCATACTCAAGAAGAGGAGTATGTTACAGTTAAAAGTTTTAGACTGTGACTAATACACAATTTGGTAATACCTAAAGGTCCATCAATTCAACTATATGGAATAACAAGATTGTGGCAGAAGCTTAGAGATAATGTTTATTTCCAGAATTGTTTATATGCAATGGGAAGAGTAAACTAGTAATTGTTGGTCTCTGGTATTGGTAAGCCATAAGTTACAGTCATTCTGGCTTATATGAATGATGTAGAGAGGCTTTAATTATTTTGGAGAATTAATGCTTGCAGTCTGAAAGCACGAATGCTTCAAAGCCTTAAAGAAAAAGAATTGTGAAGAAGACTAATGCACAGTAGTTCTTAATAACTCAGAAAGTATTTAAAGCCTAAGTTTTTGCACTACTACAATTTTAATTCAGACAAGACCCCGAAATATACATAAATAGGTCAGGTATGAGTTTGCTTATTTTTGAGGTTTTTTATGCAGATTTTTTCTATTTATAGTAATTTTTTGCTTATTTTTAAAGTTTTTCTGCAGATTTTTCCTTTTTAGTAACTCTATAATTAACCTGACCTATCTATGTATATTTTAGAGTCCTATTCAGACTTGTTTCAGAATATAATTAAGATTAGAATAATTTGATTAAATACTTTTAAAAATAATCAGATTTTAGTTTATATTATTCTTTATTATTTTATCAGTACATTGTATTAAATGTAGTCTTTATTAATATTATTATAATAAATTACCCCTCTGATGTTTAATTAATTACATCATATACGTCTTATTTAAATCAATTATGTAGATTGATTAATTAAGTGATAATTCAACCTTGATAAATCAATTCTCATGATATTATATAAATATATGATCAATATAAATTTAAACCAAGTGAACCATCGGAGCTAAATTGGACTGATATCCATTATTGTACTCCCAACTGATAGACACACTATACATGATAATACCAGCAAACCCACTTACTAAGTTGTATATATAACCCTTTAATATTATTTTCAAACATTTTTATATAATATTCCAGATAAGGAAAAAAAGCAAGTAAAAAGAAGTGGTTGCTCCTATGATTTCTAGCACATTTCTAAATAATTGATCATCTGAGTAGCAAACTCTTAATTTGAATATTCTTTATAAAATTTAATAAAATATGCTATTCCATAAAGAACCTCATATAAAATGGTTTTGTCTTGTTTATACATGAGGACGAAAGCATTTCAGGTTCTAAAACCTGAAATTAAAATTTGAAACCGAAATTGTTTTTGATCTATTTTACTTAAAAGACAAAATTATTTGATACTTTTTTTGAATAGACGAAATTATAAGAAACATATCTATATAAATTTTATTTGCTCTTCCTTATAAAAAATTTGAATTTTCTCTAATGAAAACGAAATAGGCCTTTTTCAAAAATCAATTTCGGTGCCATCACTTGTCTTGTTGTAATTTATTTAGAATTGCACAATATAGTAACAAAAAACTTGCAAGATTATTAATCATAACCCACTATCATTTTGTGTACTACTGTAAGTTGATGAAAACTCAAGTTTAGCTACAAGAGTCTAAATTAATATTATTATTATTTTTATATTATAAAGTAGATTATATTAAAAATTTAAATAAATATATATTTTAATAAACTTGCCTTTAAAGCTACTTTAGTTTTTAATAAACTTGAAAAGCAATAGTAATAACTATTCTAGCGAGTTTCAACAGAACTAACAAGTGCAATGCATTTTTTATACAGTAAATACTGTTCATTATGAAATTGTTTAATAAAATTTAAATGATTTGTATTATTAAAAAAAAGATACAACTGTAATAGCTAATTTAAGGCATTATCAAATTCAATAGATTCCTTAAAAATTTTACCAATATACAAATTAAGCTAGTGAGCAAAGCAAGGTAAAAAAATTTTGTTTGTATATTTTAATCGTAGTCATTATCTAAAAAAAATAACTGATAAATAAATAAATTTTAAATTTAGATTAAAAAATATATAAAACTTATTTTGCTGCTGCATATGAATGATTCTATCATTTTCATTACATTTTTCCAATTTTTTGTTTACCACTAATATCTTTAGCTTCACAAATTAGTAATTTACATCTTGATGTAACCAGTATAGATCCTAAAATTTCTTGTTTAGCTACATTTTTCCATTCATCAAATACTAGCATTATATTATTTGAATCTTTTTGTGCTTTAGTTTTTATAATATTTTGCATTCCATCAGCTGCTTCTTTCAAAATTTGACTGACAAGCTGTTTATGATTAGGTGAAATAAGATTTGGATTCCACCTATCTAAATGCACAACCATTTTCAATAGTCATGTGAAGAATATGTTTTTCAAATTGATCTTGTTCTTTATAAGTAAGTGTATAATCTAAATAATGTACCGTTTGGATTAGAAATTTGTGACATATTAGCATTTTGACTTGTAATAGATCCTGTCGATCTATTAGTTTGCTCTGAATAAATAGAAACTGAATCATAATCATCATTATCAGAATCAATTTCAAAAGCTTCTAATATAAAATTTTTTAGAATTTTATTATTATTATTAAATTTATTATATAGTTAATATCAATTATAAACTTACTATTATCAAAATCTGTACTAGATTTTTTATATGTTTGTAACTTTTTTTTATCATTTTTCTTGTTTTTTTTAGTATTATATTCTTGTTTAGCTTCATGAAGCCTTCTTTTAATCCAAACTCATTAGAAAAACTATTGTATTTTTTAAAGATGGTTTTGTACTAATTCCTATTTATTAACAACTTTTACTTTTTTACCAACATTGTTCCAACAATGATATAAAAACCATTTATTACTGGGTTTTTTAGATTAACATATTCATTTGTAATAATTACATAGTTTGTAAGGTTATGCCTTGGTTTTCTGCCTATGTTTCTTGTTAGGTATTATTTAAAATTTACAAAATATTATAATAAAAAAGCTTATATTTATATATTTCGTATTAAAATCAAATTTGAAGATTAAAATTCTTTGCTATATAAAAAATAAGACAAATAGATAGCTATGTGCAATGAAATAAGTATATACTTATATATGCATATATATATAGTATATATACTTGCTAATTAAAGTATTTAAAGCTATCTAATGCTATTTACAAATATTTATTTTTATACTGATTATATTAATTTAATATTAATTTTGAAAAAGTTTCATCAACTTGTGACTTGCATTAAAAAAATCTAAATCAAAAAAAATAACCAATTAGTATTGGAACAATGGTAATAACAAATTCATCTTTGCAACAATATGTAACTTGCATTTAATTTCTCATACATTCTTTTAAACAATTAAAAAATCCAAATTACCATATTTTCATAAAATAATGGTTATTTAGAAACTTTAAAAAAGTATGTGAGACTTCAAAATAATGCCCATTTGCATCCCTATTGCCATTTATTGAATAACTTTGTACAATGCTATAATACCATCTTCGCTGCTTAGAAAAACAGATTTATTACAAAATCAATTCTTGCTTTAATATAATACCATGTGCTTATGCACTCTAATAGAACCCCGAGCTATATATAGATAGGTCACTATTTGCTTTTGCTTATTTTTGACTATTTTTTGTAGATCTTTTCTATATTTAGAGGACGTCTAAAGCGGAGACAACTCATATTTAATAATTTTTTCAATTAATTTTAGGGTTAGAGTCGTCCTATATTAGGGTTAGATTAGGTTTTAGATAAATATATATAAGCAAAATTGCCTTCCCGACATTTTTGATTAACACATCGAGGTGGGTTTAGACTGCCGTTTTTTGTATTTTTCAAGGTTTTCGCTTCTCTTTCATTTTTGCTTCGCCAAAGATCATCAAAATTCTATAATTTGATTGGCAGTTGATCACATGATTTGTCTCCGCTTTAGACGACCCCTATATTTAGTAATACTAATGCTTATTTTTGAACATTTTCTGTAGATCTTTTCTATTTTTAGTAATATATTAAGATTTTTAAAATAGTTAGCTGTTCATATATTGCTCGGGGTTCTACTCTAATTAGCATTAATAACCAGCTCCACTCAGCTAACAGCTAGCTATAACAAAGTCAAGCTGTATTTTAGAGTTCCGCAATTTGATTTGATTTTCAAATATTTGAATCAAATATTTGATTAAATTCAAATTCAAATTTGACTATATTTGATTTGATCAAATTCAAATATGGACATATTTGATTTGATTTGACAAATATTTGATTTGATTTGAAAATTACTATTAAAAATTCAAATTCAAATCAAATTCAAATTCAAATATTTAAATCAAATCAGGGTCAATTTGATTTGATCAAATTCAAATTGATCCAATATTTAATTTGATTTGAATTTGAGGAACCCTATGGTATTTTTTAGTAAATTCATTTTTAGCCAAACTATTTTTTGAGAATTAATACAAGAAAGGACATTTATTTGTACAAGAAAGTACCAAAAAGGAAAAATATTCATAAAAATAGTTTACAAAATATTACAACATATTGTTTAATTTATTTATGAAAGTTTATTATTAATACGAAAGTTTGTAATATTAATTAGTTAGTTAACGTAGTAATAATATAATCGGGCTTACAGGATACACATAATACAAGCTGAGCCATTAGTTAGCCAAGCAAACAGCTTGGCAGAGCCATTTTGCATCACTAATTAGCATGTATATGCTCAAATAACATGCATGTAAGCGTTATTTTGCAAAAATATGATAAAAAATAAACAATTAGAAAGAACAATAGTAATAACAAATTAATGATGAAATTTATTACTTATCTTTGTAGCAATATATAAACTTGCAATTTCCAGTATATAAAACTAATTTAAAACAAACCCTGCATATTATGCAGTATGTAAAATTATAAAAATCATACACTATTAACATAATTGAAACTAATACTAACATGTGAATATATACGTTTAGAGATGGCTAAAAGAACTGGTATTGGTATAACTAGATTTCTATAAGAATAAATAAAATTAGGCATTTAATTTAGAAATCAACATTCTCATATATATAATTCAATAAATTAGTTATTCGTTACCTCAATATGATAGTTTTTGTTATTTTTTACCTGCTTTTTTTTTAGAAATTCACCAATCTTTTTCATTTTGATAGTGATATCTTCTTCTTTTAAGGTAAAAACTAATAATATCTGAGCTAGCGAAGTTGTGGTAGTAATAAATAATCTCTCCCATTTCTAATGCCCTTTTATAAAAATTCTAATTTTGGTTTGTTATATGTTAATAAATTTCTGTCATTGGTGATAACTTTTTTTTTAAAAAAAAATATAAATACTTTTTTTTTCAAAATTCTGAAGCCTGCAACTTTTGATCCAGGTAATATCTTGATCAGGATCTGTGAATTCAAACTTGTAGCTATCAAAATATCTGTTTCATCACCATTCCATAAATATCAGTGGCTTGTATAAATAGCGATGCCAATCTTCAAAACCTCTAAACATAGCAATAACTGAATTCTCAAGCATCATCTTAGATGTGGGCAAAATATTGTTGACTTTCTTTATAAGATGTAAATTAGCATCTATTTTACTTCTAATGTTTGGTACTAATCATCTATCTTTTCTTTTTCTGTTTAAAAATCTACATGCTTTATATCTAATCTTTCTATTTTTGCAATATTGTTTTCATTCAGATAACAACTTTCAATTGTCTAATAAAGCAGTACACGATAAATTTTAGATGTCTCTGCCAGAAATCAATAAAATATGATAGATTTGCAACTACTTACTTTAAAAACATGTCTCCAATTTTTACCATGGTCATTCAATCTTTTATCAATCATTTCTGGCTTGATTTAAAATTTAATGGTACTTACAGGTTATATGTAGCTTGAGCAATTTATTCATTGTAGCTTCGCTAGGACATTTGACATGGCAAATCAAACTTTTGCCTGTATATCTGAATAGGAGTCTAACACTTTAGATAAAATTCGATATCTAGTACATAGAGATTCCATTAAATTTCGTGTAGTATAATAAAGAAAAAAAATAATAATATATGTTAGTGTCAATAACGAAGTATAAAAAATAACTTAAATAGTTATAAAGTTTTGATATGACAGTGCAAAAAAATAGTTAAGTAAAAAGTTTGTACTGTATTTTCATGTAATAACGCACACCTGTATGTTATTTTGAGCACTTGTGCATTATTTCAGAACACACATGTGCGATATTTCAGATCAATATTACCAATCTTTAATAGATATGTGCAATATACTTATATTTATCATGAAACTCTTAGGGGAGGTGTACGTTAATTTAGGACACACATGTGTGTTATTTTGAATCAAATGGGCGATTTTTAAAAAAGTCCAATTTCGAAATAACACACATGTGCATTATTACACAAAAATATAGTAAGCTATAATGACTAATTAATTTTTAATAAACTATGTGTCCTGTGCCTTATTTATCTTAACTGTTAATAATAGGCATGCTTGGTCTAAAAAATATTTTTTGTAAATTTCTAATATATTTTTGATATTGACCCATTGATTAAAATATCCGAGAATGCCTTTATTCGAGTTTTTTATCAAACTCCAAGTGATATACTTCATGTAACAACTATTGTAAAGCTAGTTCATATGATTAACTTGCTATTAGATTGATTGGCTCCATTCTATTAGCTCTATTGGCTCTATTGGCTCCATTGAATTCATTGGCTCCATTAGTTCCATTAGTTCCATTGGATCCATTGGATCCATTGTTTTCATTGGATCCATTGGCTCCATTGATAATTTTCTCAATGAAGTATATCCATTGCCAACCCTGTGTTAGAGTCAGAATAGTTAGAGTTTAGATAAGAACTGTCTTAATCCAAAGCTTGGCGAGAAATTTTTTGCTTCATTAGTTTCTGTCACTGATTACATAATGATTATTTGTATAAACAAATTTGAGGTGCATCATAGATATTAGAAATGTGAATTATGTAATTATATAAATTTAAAACTATGCTAATATTATATAATCAGAAAAATTTAAAAGCTTTGTTACAAATTGCCTGTTTTCAAAAAGCCGCATGAGAAACTACCTTTTGAATTTTAACAAAAAAAATTTCTCACAAATTTTAGTACAGTCAATACTGTCTAAATGTATATACTGTATTGCATACTATTTTCATTTCCCAACTTAGTTACTAATTATAAATGCATAATTCTTTATTTGCATAATGCATAAAGAATTTTTTTTTTTTATTAATAAAATACAACTTAATTGCATAAAAATATTTTAAAAAAATTAACTTTAAATATGAATATCTCGTGATCTAGTGATCTGTTACTGCCAATAGTACTAACACCAATTTCATACTCTATATCCAAATCTAGGTGAGTTTTAACTACTCTAGTAGATTTAGGTTGCAGATAAATTAGATAGTATGTTTATAGTCTGAATTTTCACTCTTGTAATATAGTTTGGTCTAGACAAATTATACAATAAGTCAATCAATATTTCAGTAACAGAAATAGAAAAATTAAAACCAGAAGAATTTTAACAAGTTATTTATTAAAATTTTATTAAAAATGTAAAGAAAATACAATTTATTACTTATAAAAAAGTCAATATTCCAACTTTTCTTAATAATATATTTGTTAAACTATTTTTTTTCTCTTATAATAAACTACTACTTCCTTTTCTGTATCTATAGCTTCTCTATGTTTTGTATCTAATCACTATACTTTTTTATCTAAATTCCAAAATTTACTTCTAAACCTACAATAATATTTATTATAATAATATATTTATTTTATTTTATTTTAGAAAATTACATTTCTTTTTCAGTAAAACCAACTAAGAAAAACTTATATGGATAACCAACTACTTTTTTTTAGTGGAAGAAAAGACAATAATATTATGGTTATCATTATTATTATTAATACTATCATAATTATTATTACCAGTATTATTATTATTATTATATATTTCTACTTAATTGTAGAAGCTGTATTTTAGATAGCTATATCAATATTTATAAACTATGGTTAAAGAAACCTTTACAATTTTTGGGTGAAAGCAAAAGTACCAAAATTCAATAAAAAGATTTATAAACTTTGGAAATAGAGTTCTAGAGTTTTAAACTCTACAAAAAATTTGGTCTAGACAAATTATACAATAAGTCAATTAATATTTCAGTAACAGAAATAGAAAAATTAAAATCAGAAGAATTTTAACAACTTATTGATTAAAATTTTATTAAAAATATAAAGAAAATACAATTTATTACTTAAAAAAAGTCTTTATTCTTACTCTTTATAGTGCTTTCTTAATAATATATTTGTTGAACTATTTTTTTCTCTTATAATAAACAACTACTACTTTCTTTTTTGTATTTATAGCTACCCTATATTTAGTATTTAATTACTATACTTTTTTATCTAAATTCCAAAATTTAATGCTACATCCTCAGAAAAGGAGTTACAATTAAGTATTGGTTCAAGAATCTTTTTTGCATTTCATTTGTTTGTCTACGTTGGCATTTATTTGGATGGGTCTCTAAACTGTTTTCGATATTTTTACCTTTTCTTCTTTTGTTATCGTTACTACTATTATTTAATATCGGCATTGATTCTTTAAGGTCTTCAAATTTATATGTTGTAATTTCACGCTTACCACGACCTTTTGTGATCCTTACTTCAGTTTTATAAACATCCTATCTACAATAATATTTACTATAAGAATATATTTATTTTATTTATTTTAGAAAATTACATTTCTTTTTCAGTAAAACCAACTGAGAAAAACTTATATGGATAACCAACTACTTCTTTTTTATTGGAAGAAAAGACAATAACATTATGGTTATCATTATTATTATCAATACTATCATAATTATTCTTACTAGTATTAATATTATTATTATTATATATTTCTATCTGAATAGTAGAAGCTATATTTTAGATAGCTACATCAATATTTATGAACTATGGTTAAAGAAAGCTTTACAATTTCTGGATGAAAGCAAAAGTACCAAAATTTTAATAAAAAGAAGATTTATAAACTTTGGAAATAGAGTTCTAGAGTTTTAAACTCTACAAAAAATTTGGTTTAAACAAATTATACAATAAGTCAACCAATATTTCAGTAACATAAATAGAAACATTAAAACCAGAAAAATTTTAACAACTTATTGATTAAAATTTTATTAAAAATGTAAAGAAAATCAATTTATTACTCATAAAAAGTCTATATTCCAACTCTTTATAGTGCTTTCTTAATAATATATTTGTTGAACTATTTTTTCTCTCTTATATTATACTACTAATACTTCCTTTTTTGTATCTATAGCTTCCCTATATTTAGTATCTAATCACTATACTTTTTTATCTAAATTCCAAAATTTAATGCTACATCCTCAGAAAAGGAGTTACAATTAAGTATTGGTTCAAGAATCTTTTTTGCATTTCATTTGTTTGTCTACGTTGGCATTTATTTGGATGGGTCTCTAAACTGTTTTCGATATTTTTACCTTTTCTTCTTTTGTTATCGTTACTACTATTATTTAATATCGGCATTGATTCTTTAAGGTCTTCAAATTTATATGTTGTAATTTCACGCTTACCACGACCTTTTGTGATCCTTACTTCAGTTTTATAAACATTCTATCTACTATATCTAAATCTACAATAATATATTATTTTATTTTATTTTAGAAAATTACATTTCTTTTTCAGTAAAACCAACTAAGAAAAACTTATATAGATAACCAACTACTTCTTTTTTATTGTAAGAAAAGACAATAATATTATAGTTATTATTATTATTATCAATACTATCATAATTATTATTACTAGCTGTATTTTAGATAGCTATATCAATATTTATGAACTATGGTTAAAGAAAGCTTTACAATTTTTGGGTAAAAGCAAAAGTACCAAAATTTTAATAAAAAGAAGATTTATAACTTTGGAAATAGAGTTCTAGAGTTTAAACTCTACAAAAAATTTGGTCTAGACAAATTATACAATAAGCCAATTAATATTTCAGTAATAGAAATAGAAAAATTAAAACCAGAAGAATTTAACAACTTATAATTAAACTTTTATTAAAATATAAAGAAAATACAAATTACTTATAAAAAAAGTCTATATTCCAACTTTTTATAGTGCTTTCTTAATAATATAATTGTTGAACTATTTTTTTCTCTTATAATAAACTACTACTACTTTCTTTTTTGTATCTATAGCTTCTCTATATTTAGTATCTAATCACTATACTTTTTTATCTAAATTCCAAAATTTACTTCTAAATCTACAATGATATTTACTATAATAATATATTTATTTTATTTTATTTTAGAAAATTACTTTCTTTTTCAGTAAAACCAACTAAGAAAAACTTATATGGATAACCAACTACTTCTTTTTTATTAAAAAAAAGACAATAACATTAAAGTTATCATTATTATTATCAATACTATCATAATTATTATTACTAGTATTATTATTATTATTATATATTTCTACTTGAATAGTAGAAGCTGTATTTTAGATAGCTACATCAATATTTATGAACTATGGTTAAAGAAAGCTTTACAATTTTTGGGTGAAAGCAAAAGTACCAAAATTTCAATAAAAAGAAGATTTATAAACTTTGGAAATAGAGTCCTAGAGTTTTAAACTCTATAAAAAATTTGGTCTAGACAAATTATACAATAAGTCAATTAATATTTTAGTAACAGTAATAGAAAAATTAAAACCAGAAGAATTTTAACAACTTATTGATTAAAATTTTATTAAAAATGTAAAGAAAATACAATTTATTACTCATAAAAAAGTCTATATTCTCAACTCTTTATAGTGCTTTCTTAATAATATATTTGTTGAACTATTTGTTTTCACTTATAATAAACAACTACTACTTCCTTTATTGTATCTATAGCTACCCTATATTTAGTTTCTAATTACTATACTTTTTTTATCTAAATTCCAAAATTTACTTTTAAACCTACAATAATATTTATTATAATATAGAAAATTACATTTCTTTTTAAGTAAAACCAACTAAGAAAAACTTATATGGATAACCAACAACTTCTTTTTTATTGGAAAAAAAGACAATAATAACATTATAGTTATCATTATTATTATTAATACTATCATAATCATTGTCGCAGATAATCGTGAAATCGGATTATCATGAAATCCACGTGATCTTCTTATTATCAGATTTCCTAAAATTTCTGAAAATCGTATAAACAATCGATCTAATCGATCTACACTACGTAATCAAAACAATCGAATGCTATAACCAGGGGACTACCTGTCTACATGCTGCATAAATCGCATTTTTGATATATATATAAAAGACCTTCTAACTATATCAAAAAGGCGACCCTAACCCTAACCCTAACCCTAAACACGAGGCAAAAATTTTTTTTTTGTTAGAGGTTTTATAGACTCTATTTTGCCTCGTGGTTAGTGTTAGG
>QKWP01000511.1:64080-192753 GCA_003550325.1 Gigaspora rosea | reverse complement strand
GAATACTATTTAGCTACTATGAACAAAGTCGTAGACACCAAATGTTTACCTACAGGTAGAATAAATTAAATTCATATAAGATCAATAAAAATATTTGAAATTAAAAAATAAACTAAATAACTTTTTTTTTTTAAAAAAAAAATGTATTTATTACAATAAACCCTAATTACAGGATATAGTTCAAACTTTCCACCCGAACCTAACATGTGTGATGACTGCCATAAGCCTTTAAATGATGGTGAAGTTCTGGTTTGTGGGCACGGCTATCATCATAGCTGTTATGCAAGAATGGAATATTGCTTTCGCCATTGTAAAGAATATTTTAAGAAAGGCATTTACTATAACGTTGAAAGTTTCATAAAACGTTTAAAAAAAGGACCTAACACACTTACCAACGAAGAAAAACGAGAACAAGAGCAAGAAAAAGAAGAACAGAAATCTGAACAGAACGACGATGTAGCGGAAGAAGTGAAAATAGAGAAATCCAACACTTTTTTAATGGCACTTAATGCTGTTAATGGTTGGTAAATGTAAAAAAAAAGAGAAAAATTAGTATTATGAAAACTTGGCCAAACATTCGATCTCATTCGATCTCAAGTTTTCAACTGCAATAAAAAATACTTAAAAACTTGTAGTTTGAACAACGTTAAGTCAATTCGATGCGTCACTATTGTATTATATGTGCAATATTTCTTCAAAAGTCGCATTTTTTGTAAATCTATTATAATTTGATTGGCTATTTCTGAATAACGGATGATTGTCATATGATCATCATGTAACCAATAAAAATAAATTTCCTCATGCTATCGCATTCTTGATATATATATAAAAGACCTTCTAACTATATCAAAAAGGTGACCCTAACCCTAACCCTAACCCTAAACACGGGCAAAAATTTTTTTTTTGTTAGTAGTTTTATAGACTCTATTTTGCCTCGTGGTTAGTGTTAGAGTTAGACACGAGCCAAAATGTTTTTTATCGTTAGTGATTTTATAGACTCTATTTTGCCTCGTTGTTGGGATTAGGGTTAGAGTTAGAGTCGCTTCGATACACTTAGAAGGTCTTCTATATATATATATCAAAAATGTGATTTATGCAGCATATAGGCAGACCGACTGGTTATAGCATTTGATTGTTTTGATTACGTAGTGTAAATCAATTAGATCGATTGTTTACATGATATTTGAAAATTTTAGTGATACAGAGATCACGTGGATTTCACGATAATCCAATTTCACGATCATCCGTGACAATCATTATTACCAGTATTAATATTATTATTATTATATATTTCTATTGAAATAGTAAAAGCTGTATTTTAGATAGCTACATCAATATTTATGAACTATGGTTAAAGAAAGCTTTACAATTTTTGGGTGAAAGCAAAAGTACTAAAATTTTAATAAAAAGAAAATTTATAAACTTTGAAAATAGAGTTCTGGAGTTTTGGTCTAAACAAATTACACAATAAGTCAATTAATATTTTAGTAACAGAAATAGAAAAATTAAAACCAGAAAGATTTATCAACTTATTGATTAAAATTTTATTAAAAATGTAAAGAAAATACAATTTATTACTCATAAAAAAGTTTATATTCCAACTCTTTATAGTGCTTTCTTAATAATATATTTGTTGAACTATTTTTTCTCTCTTATAATATACTACTACTACTCCTTTTTTGTATCTATAGCTTCCCTATATTTAGTATCTAATCACTATACTTTTTTATCTAAATTCCAAAAAATTTACTTCTAAATCCACAATAATATTTACTATAATAATATATTTATTTTATTTTATTTTAGAAAATTACATTTTTTTCAGTAAAACCAACCAAGAAAACTTATATGGATAACCAACTACTTCTTTTTTATTGAAAAAAAGACAATAACATTATAGTTATCATTATTATTATCAATACTATCATAATTATTATTACTAGTATTATTATTATTATTATATATTTCTACTTGAATAGTAGAAGCTGTATTTTAGATGGCTACATCAATATTTATGAACTATGGTTAACGAAAGCTTTACAATTTTTGGGTGAAAGCAAAAGTACCAAAATTTTAATAAAAAGAAGATTTATAAACTTTGAAAATAGAGTTCTAGAGTTTTAAACTCTACAAAAAATTTGGTCTAGACAAATAATACAATAAGTCAATTAATATTTTAGTAATAGAAATAGAAAAATTAAAACCAAAAGAATTTTAACAACTTATTGATTAAAATTTTATTAAAAATGTAAAAAAATACAATTTATTACTTATAAAAAGTCTATATTCCAACTCTTTATAGTGCTTTCTTAATAATATATTTGTTGAACTATTTTTTCTCTTATAATAAACTACTACTTTCTTTTTTGTATCTATAGTTAGTATCTAATCACTATACTTTTTTATCTAAATTCCAAAATTTACTCTAAATCTACAATAATATTTACTATAATAATATATTTATTTTATTTTATTTTAGAAAATTACATTTTTTTCAGTAAAACCAACCAAGAAAACTTATATGGATAACCAACTACTTCTTTTTTATTGAAAAAAAGACAATAACATTATAGTTATCATTATTATTATCAATACTATCATAATTATTATTACTAGTATTATTATTATTATTATATATTTCTACTTGAATAGTAGAAGCTGTATTTTAGATGGCTACATCAATATTTATGAACTATGGTTAACGAAAGCTTTACAATTTTTGGGTGAAAGCAAAAGTACCAAAATTTTAATAAAAAGAAGATTTATAAACTTTGAAAATAGAGTTCTAGAGTTTTAAACTCTACAAAAAATTTGGTCTAGACAAATAATACAATAAGTCAATTAATATTTTAGTAATAGAAATAGAAAAATTAAAACCAAAAGAATTTTAACAACTTATTGATTAAAATTTTATTAAAAATGTAAAAAAATACAATTTATTACTTATAAAAAGTCTATATTCCAACTCTTTATAGTGCTTTCTTAATAATATATTTGTTGAACTATTTTTTCTCTCTTATAATATACTACTACTTCCTTTTTTGTATCTATAGCTTTCCTATATTTAGTATCTAATCACTATACTTTTTTATCTAAATTCCAAAATTTACTTCTAAATCTACAATAATATTTACTATAATAATATATTTATTTTATTTTATTTTAGAAAATTATATTTCTTTTTTAGTAAAACCAACTAAAAAAACTTATATGGATAACCAGCTACTTCTTTTTTATTAGAAGAAAAGACAATAACATTATGGTTATTATTATTATTATTAATACTAACATAGTTATTGTTACCAGTATTATTATTATTATTATTATATATTTCTACTTGAATAGTAGAAGCTGTATTTTAGGTAGCTACATCAATATTTATGAACTATGGTTAAAGAAAGCTTTACAATTTTTGGTAAAAGCAAAAATATATATAGTACAATATTTAGCTATAATATAACTAACTAAATTGAACCATGTTGACAAATCTGATAATCTAATTGGATAATTTTATACAAAAATTTGAATTACTTTTGCTATCTCTTCTAGTATAATATTCTGATCATTAGAATTTTTTAGAAGTTGGAAATAAGAAACCTGTTCTATACAATAAATATAAAATTTATAAAAAAATTAAAAATAATTAATTATAGAGATTATATATGTACCCAAAGGTACATATACCCGCATCATGTCACCTATAGATCACCACCAAAATTCAGAATCAGGTGTAGTGTTATACAATCAGAAAAATTCAAAACAATCATTCATTTTGACAAAAATTGCTCATTTCGCAAGAAACTGTATACTAAACCACCTTCTGTATATTAATTAAAAGTTTTCCTTGAGTGATTTTACTATATAATAGCCTAAACCCTAAACCCTAACCCTAATATAGTTCTCACCCTAACCCTAACCTAATATAAACAATATTGATTTTGTATATAATATCATATAATCAAAATAATGGGTACAAAAAAATTTAATGCACCCTACGGGTATAACTAAATTAATTCTTAATTATATTTAAAATTTTTAATTTTAATTTTTTGCAATAATTATTACAAATATGTTGTAGCAAAAAATTCAGAAATGCAGTTGCTCTCTCTAAAGGTTTCCAATTACAGTACTGGAATATAACATAGCCGGATTATCTATATAATGCACTAACTTTAAATTATTCAGGCCTAACTCATATATCAAACTACCTTATCGACTGTTGGCAAAATAGATTAGCATATAATAATGTTGTTAATTTTGAACCTTCTCTAATTTGAACCTATTAAATTTTTTTCTAATTTGAACAAAATCTTTTAGAACATTTGTAAATTTTATTATAAAGTTCAGATTAGATATGCATAACACTTTGAGAACTTAATTTTTATATAGTAAAAATCAGAGTTAGACTAGAAAGAGTTAACTATACTAGTTATATTTTTATAACTAACTAAAAATTTATTATCTGTATAATATGCAGTATAAATTTGTAAGTTAGTAAATAATTTACTAATATACAAACTTGCATATTAATAATTATTATATATTTTTTGAATAATAGTATATAAAATGAGAAAAGACTTGAATTTAATTATAATCAAAAGCAATATTTGTTATAACTATTATTACTATTATATTTATAAAAACTGCTATTTATAAATGTTTTAATAGTATAAATCGGTTAGATACTTCAGCTGATTGAATATTGTATGTGTTACAAAACTAAAAATTAACAATTTAAAATATTTTTAATAAAATATAATAATTAAATTACATTAATAATTATTAATTAACTTACTCAAAATTAATAATATCCCTAAATTTCATTGATTAACAATATGAACTATTCTATTGAGTTTCAACATTTGTATTTAGAAAAGTGAATTCAATTATACTATTTACAAAATTATATTAATAAGTCCTTTTATTAAACATTAATTCTCTATTATTATATGAAGCTTGCTTCCATATTTTTTTACTATAAATAAATTATGTTTATATATTATCAAGCAATAACTTAAATATGAATTTCTAAATAAAATTCATTTACTTACACTGAATTTATAAGACAGAAAAGTATTTGGAAGTTAATAGGACCAGTATAAAAGATGCAAGAAATGCAAATTTAGGGAATAGAGTACTTTAAAGTATAGATTCTTTTTCACATTATTTCTGAATTTATATGGGTTCAAAGTTGAGACCTGATAGAATTTTTCTTTGTGGTTCTTTCTGTTATCTTCATAAAAATAGCTTTTTCTGGTTTTATAACCTTTGAAAATGTTATGTTTTGTTAAATCAAGAAATTTTCAATGAAATTTTATTTAGAAGTATTTTATCTAATTTGAAACATGATTTTGAAATTTATAAAAATAAGATTTGGTAGTTATAATAGTGATAAGATCTTTTGTAATTGTCTTCAATATTTTTTCTATGTTTAAAATATTTTTTACAAATATAGTAAAATATTAGAAGACTTAAACAATAAGCTATTGGTTTTATTTTTAATAATTTTAGATTTAATACTTTACAAAAGCTTTTTATAATATTTAATCTTATTTTAGTTTTAATAAAAAGTTATATTAAACAATTACATACATACATCTAGAAAATAGTTTTTCAATTTTATATAAATATTTTTAATATATTTAAGTATTATATTCTGCTATCAATTTTTTTTTATAATAAAAACTTTAACAACTAAAGATTATAAAAAATAAATTTAAATCTAAAAAAAACGAAAACTAGTATTTATAAATTTTTTAAAAAAAGTATAAAATGAATAAAAATATTTGCTAATGCTTTTATTTTTTCAAGATCAAATTGATTATATAAAATGTTTAAAGATTTTAAGCTAATATTTTTATCAAGAATGTTTGCAAATTCTTCTATACTTTAGCTTGTCATTTTTGATAAGTGCTTCTATAAATCATTTTATTTTTTTTAAAATTAGACCTATTATTTGTGATTATTAAGGATTCTAAAATACTATTGTTTTTGAAGAGTATTAGGAATACTTTAATTTCTTTATATTCTAATAAATTATTTGACTGTTTTTATACAAATTTGCTAATGTATCTCATTTTTTGAGACAAAGTGCATTTGATAATACAACTCTTAATTTATATACTATTTTATTTATATTATTGAATTTAGCCTTTTAAACTTCTTGTTGGTTCATAAATATATTATTATCAAAAAACAATAATATGAAAAACCCTGTTTTGGTATAATTTTTTATATTTTTACTCAAAGCATCTGTGATTATTGCTATAAGAAAACTTGAGTATTTGAACAATAGAGCTTTTTGATTCTAGAAATTAAATTTGGACATTAGGTATTAACACTTTTTATTATTATTTATTACTATAAACAATGTTCTAATAGTCTTTTTATTGCTTAAGTTTGGTTTGTTTTATAGTATTGGTACTATACTAAGACTTTATTTGGTTTACAAAGAGATATAGTCGTTTCTCTCTATAATCACCAAGTCTGTCGCACCCTATTTTGGTGATTGTAAAGAGGTGTGACTATAAATAAAATACCAAAATACCTCATTATGGTCATGTGATCAAAGGCCAATAAGTAATATATTTGCGCATATTTGAAATACTATTATCCAGTGACCCAATTTGGATAAAACAACTACTAGAGTGTTTGACTCAATGAGACGATTCTAAAGAGTCCAAAATCATCCAAATTTAATTACAAATGCTAAGATTATTAATTAGCAATCCGCATAAGAACTATAGTATTATTATATAGTTACTATAGCGCAAATTACTACGTATTTTATATAGTAATGAAATCTTTTTTTTCCTCTAAACATATAAAAATTTTATAAATTGCGAATTTTAAAATTTAAATATCTTATAATCCTCTTGAATAATTTTAATAATTTTATTATATTGTATATAAAAACATCTTCTCTACATTTTTATTTAGTAACTCAAAATATATTAGCATAATAAAAAAAATATTTAGCTATAGAGGAAAAGAAGATTTCATAATATATATAAATTTAATAGTATTTTGCGCATATAGAATTCTATCCTTCAAAATAAAACATGGAACTCTTTCCAACGATCACTTGAACCAAATTACCAATGGAAGAAAAACAAGAAGTTTTTTGTAGAAGAGTTGGCAATACTTAATGTATAGTAGGATAATACAGAAAAACGGTTTTTATAAAGGTCAACTAATTTTCTGGGGACTCCTTTATATATTCGACATGCAAGCCAAAAGTGTACTTTTACAAGATAACTGGCTGAAGGTGGAGCCCTTGAATGAGAAATTTTGGTGGAGATTAAAGTTTTCTTCTGTCAATGAAGTTTCCTGTAGAAAAACAATGGGGAACAACAAAAAACTGAGTTTTTCCAACTACACCCTTTCCTTTAAATTTCTTTCGAGTATCGTCTTACTTCCCTTTGGATTTTTTTAAAATTTTCGCCAAAAAGTGTGGAATCCTAGCTTACCTCCTTCAAAAGATCAGCAGTGTTTACTCCTTCCGAATTGGGATGATCCGAATCGGGACCAGCGCCATCACGAGTTAATTTGGTCGCTACATACAGATAAACAATAAAAGACATAGTTGGATCTGGAGGGCACGTGAAAAATTTCTTATCTTTTTTTTAGTTTTGTTTCATTACTTGTATATATAATACATCGATAGACATTAGTCTTGTGGTATTATATAATTTTTATCATTTATGCTAGATGTGTTAGCATCTACAGTTTCTGTTCTTTCTTTGCTTTTTCTTTGGTTTTTCTTTTTTTTGTTTTTTTTCGCTTGGTTGTATTTTTGGTTGGTTTTTTGGTTAGTCATTTAGGTATTGTCCCCTTTAGTCTTTTCCCCTTTTTTATTCTTCTTTATGAGAGGCTCAGAGAAGAAGTTTTTAGATGGAATGGATTCTGTGGTTGGTTTCTGAAGCCAGACGGTGCTATACTTTTTACTAATGGGAAAGACTGTCGTTTGAGTATGAGCAAACCATTTCAGTGCAGTAGCCAAAGTTGGACACTAATTCGGGCAGCTGGCTAGTCGATTATTACTGTTAGTATATAAAATTATGAAGCTTTTATGTAGTTTTGCTAATAAAGATCAGATAGGTTACAAAGTTAAAAAAAAAAATTCTATCCTTCTTAGGCGAATTGGCAATTAAGGATTTTTTACTAGATGTTTAAATTTAATCAATTCTTAAACATATAAAGTGATACAAATCCTTAACGATCTCAGGAGTGTGTGATTTGATTTTAACGATTTTGGGCTCATTAGAATTGTCTTATTGAGATGAACATTTTGGTAGTTGTTTCATCTAAATTGGATAATGGATCAAAGTTATTTGCTATCAAACCTTTAAGAAGCTTTAATAGATAACTTTAAATATACATGAATATGAAAATTGGCCAATCAGATTTTATAACCCGTATTTAGTTAAAATTTGGTGACTATAATAAGGGTTTTTTATTAATAAAATTGTTAAAAAATCAAATTTTCATGGTGATAGTGATTATAAGCGATTTGTGACTATAATTAGGTTTTTTACTATGTTTGAGTTTGTTGCACAAAATCGGGTGCTTAAATAGAGGTGTGACTATAGAGAGGTCTGACTGTATAAAAGAAACTTTTATAGTAAAATCAATAAAAATCCCAAAATGACATTCAATAAATGTGGCAGATTATAATTAAATGCTGTTTAAAATGAAAAAATTGTATAAAAATTGACAAATTTATGAAAAATAAAATTTTTAGAGTGTAGTTTTTAGGGTTAGAGGTTAAGGTTAGAGGCTAGTTTTGAGTAGAGTTTATATTAAACAAGTATAAGTGTGTTTTAGAAGGCTAAAAGGTTAAATAGAAAACATAAATTTATTTTAAACTATAATCTGCGACAATAAATAATATTTCTATGGTGCAAGAAGACTATACTCAACATGTTTCAATTTTTAAATCACTATAATTTTTTGTGCAAGAGGTTTTTTAAAAAAACTGACTGGTAACTTTGTAGAGCAATATTAGTTCTATAAGTTAGCTATATATTTTTTTGAAAAACCTTCTCTATAAAAAGTTGATGCATTTTAAAAATTACTATTGTTTTATATATAATTACTATGTGTTTCAATTTTAACTAACTTTAAAGGCTATAACTTTTTATAAAGGCAACATTTTAAAAATCTGACCAGTAACTTTGTTCATTATGATAAGCTCTACAAATTTGCCAAATATCTTTTAAAAATATTGTCTCTACAAAAAGTTGATGCATTTTAAAGTTATACTATTTTATTGTCTAGTATAGGCTTCTTGCACTATATTTAGTGAGAAATTTGATTATTATTATTATAGAAATTTATACAATTTATATACTAATGTTTATATTGGTATTATAATTGCTAATTTATTTATAGAAATTTTTGTTCTATCCAAGGCCCAAGGCAGTAAAATTTTTTGCAATCTTATTTAATTAATACTATTATAGCCAAATATCAGAACTAAATAGCATGTTTGTTAAAATTAGAGGATAATCAGACTATAAATTTACTATTTACAAACAAATCAAATATTATTTAAAAATAAGTTATTTATAAATTAGAATACATGGTTAAAAAGTTTATTAATAGATTTTTTAAATAAATTATGATTATATCCAATAAGGGCACTGACATTTATTACCTAATATCCATTTAGGGAGCTTCCAGAAATCAGCTGATTTCTGGGTGTGTGGGTGGGTCAACTGAGGTATCAGGTGTAATTCTGGTTAAAATTTTATAATTCCGGCCAAAGTTGCAAAATTATTTTTGACCAAAATTATAGATTTATTAATAATATTTAATAATTAATAACTTTTGATCTACTGGACCAAATTTGATGATTCAACTACCAAAATGATTCTCTCAATGAGAGGATGCTAGCAAGTCCAAAATCGTTAAAATCCAATCACAGAATCCTGTGATCAGAATAGATTTATGTTACTATAAAAGTTCTATAATTTATTAAATAATTTATAACCCATTTATAGTAACACAAATTTATTTCGATCTTAGGATCCTGTGAATGGATTTTAACAATTTTGGGCTTGCTAGAATCCTCTCATTGAGAGGATTATTTTGGTAGTTAAATCATCGAAATTGGCCCAGTAGATCAGAAGTTATTAACAATTAAATATCAATTTTTAATTGTTAATAGCTTCTGAACTACTGGGCCAATTTTGATGATTTAACTACCAAAATGATCCTCTCAATGAGGAATTCTAACAAGCTCAAAATCGTTAAAATCCAATAACAGGATCTGAAGATCAAAATAAATTTGTTACTATAAATGGCTTATAAATTATTTAATAAATTATAGAACTTTTATAGTAACACAAATCTATTCCAATCACAGGATCCTAAGATCGAAATAAATTTGTGTTACTATAAATGGGTTATAATTATTTAATAAATTATAGAACTTTTATAGTAACAGAAATCTATTCTGATCACAGGATCCTGTAATTGGATTTTAACAGTTTTGGGCTCTCTAGAATTCTCTCATTAAGAGGATCATTTTGGTAGTTGAACCATCAAATTTGGTCTAGTAGATCAAAAGTTATTTACTATTAAATATTATATTGCTGACATTTATTAGGTAATATTTTAGGGGGTGGGGGGTCAAGCCAAATCTTACCTTTATAAAAATTTTAGCCAATTAAATTCACCAAAAATCTTACCTGGGGGTGGGGGGATAAGCCTCTATAGTAAATGGATATTAGGTAATAAATGTCAGCGCCCTAATATCTGGTTGGCTAATTGGGTATCAGGTGTGTAGGCTTATAGTAAACAAAAATCAGCTGATTTCTGGAAGCTCACTTACTATAGAGGCTTATGCCCCACTCCCAGATAATATTTTTTCAAATTTAATTGGCTAAAATTTTTATATGAGGTAAGATTTAGCTTGACCCTACCCCTAAAATATTACATAATAAATATTAGCACCCTAAACTAAATTAAAATTAAAATAATATGAATAAATACAGTTAGACCTCTCTACAATCACAAGTTGGTCATGCCCTATTTTGGTAATTATATAGAGGTATGACTATAAATAAAATCCTTGTTATGGTCATATGACCAAAGGCCAATAAGTAATAGACTTGCACATATTTGAAATACTATTAAAAAATTTAAATGTTTGATAGTGAATAACTTTGATCCAGTGGCCTAATTTGGATAAAATAACTACCAGAATGTTTGACTCAATAAGACAATTCTAAAGAGTCTAAAGTCATATAAATCTAGTTACAAAATTTTAAAATCATAAAGGATTTTTTATCTAGATATTTAAATTTAATCAATTCTTAAACATGTGAAGTGATACAAATTCTTAATAATTATATGATCTTGTAATTGGATTTTAATGATCTAGGGCTTATTAGAATCATCTTATTGAAATGAACTTGTTTCATTCAAATTGGGGCCACTGCATCAAAAGTTATTTGCTATCAAACTTTTAAGAATTTTTAATAAAAAATTTTAATTATGAATATTGGACAATCACATATTAAAATCATATTTAGACAAATTTTGTAATTATAATGAGAGTTTATTATTAATAAAAATAATAAAAAATCAAAATTTTTTGTAATAGTAATTATAGGTGATGTTTTTACTAAATTTAAATCTGTTGCACAATATTGGATGCTTATATAGAGGTGTAACTATATGGTGTGACTATAGAGAGGTCAAATTGTAATAATATTGTCTGTTTATTTTATAGTGAAAATATTGTCTCAAAAATGAAGAAAAAAGCTTATATAAATTTTTGTGCTTTTAAGATTTTATTGTACATGTACAAAGCATTATTCAGAGAATTAGTTTCAAAAGAATTAGTAATAATAAGTAGTAATAGTTATTAAATAATAGACAAATAAATATATTGTAATTATTTTATTAAAGTTTATAATATGGAGAGCAGAATATGTAATTTTTAATTGAATTTTATGTAAAATATAAGCTATTTAATATTGATCAGAAGAAATAGAACATAAAATATGAATAATATATAAAAGTTTTATAAAAAAAAGGTTAATTATATATATATATAAACCAATTTATTAATTGTCTACATAAAATACTGATTCTTAATGATCTTGAGATCCTGTGATTGGATTTTAACAATTATGGGCTTGTTAGAATCATCTCATTAAGACAACTATTTTGGTAGTAAAATCATTTAAAATGGGCTCATGGATTAGAAGCTATTCAATGTTAAAAGAAATTTATTTAGTGATTCTAAAAATTACTATTAAAATTATACAACATTTGAATAATCTTAGAATTTTGCGATTGAATTTTAACAATTTTGGACAAGTTAGAATCATCTCATTGAGACAAGCATTTTGGTAGTTAAATCATTCAAAATGGACCAGTGGATCAAAAGTTATTATTAATTCCAGAAATTGAAGCATATAAATGCAATTAGTACAAAGTACAAAGTTATATGGGGGTGAGTCAGTAGAAAAGGGTCAAATTTTTCTAAGTATAGGTTTTTTTCAACTTGTGCTTAAATATTTATCATCTATCTTATTAAATTTTTATTTTAATTCTAAATATAGTCATAACTCTTTATAGTCACCACTTTATAATCACAACCTCTATACAATTATACTAATTTATGCTCAACTTTTTAAATAATAAATTCTATAATAGCAATGCATATATAATTACATTTTAATTTATTATCATTATGTTTTCAAGTGCTTCAACTTTCCCTTTGTGGATTTTGCAAATGTTCATATGTTATTGCAGCAACAATATTCACAACTTTTTGTGTCTTTAGCTTCGAACAAAACCAATGCAGACAATAATGAAGTATTTGGATACAAAAGATTTTTTAGTAAAAAAAAAATAAAAAATAAAAATCGAATAAAATGAAATCGCCACATTTAAAATAAAGTCAGAAGATAATAAATATTGCATGGTATACCTTGAGTTCCTTTAGATTTTTTATTAGCGATATGAGTTTCTAATATAAAAAGCAACATAATAATTGTTTTACAACTATAATTTCGCTGAAGATCCATGACATAAAGCAAAGTGCTTGAACAGCCTCTTTTTTTACTCCGTCAATAAGTAGTTTAGCCAATCAGCGTTAACTCGATGAAAAAAAATGATGGTCTGCGCCTCAAGACTTTTTTCATTGAAGCGGTAATTCACTTGATCATTTTTTTGACCTCAACTATTTTCCAATCAATTGATTTAGGTGCTTGAGAACACCCTTTGTCTCGAATGACATACATAAATCCGCAGTTGATTCAATCATTTGGCAAGCATTTAAACCTGAAAATGACTATGTTACTTCACGATTATTTAATGTGACAGATTATAATGAAATCAAATCATAATGAAATTTGAACTTATTTTATGTCAAATTTTTAAAATTTTTTGGGTCTTTTTTGTTAGGTTTTTTTTTATAATTAAGTTAGGGTTTAGGGTTAGAATTATTGGGGGTGACTCTTCACAACTATAATAATTTTACATTATTTTTTCTATTTATAAAACTCTATTTAGATCTTCAAGCGATTCCTCAATTTCTTGATAGACTATTCCACGATCATTCAATGAATCCACATTATTCGGCTCTATTTCTAATGACTTACTTATGTCTGTCAACGATCCTTCATAACTTTTCATTTTTCGATAAGTTATTTCACGATTAATCAGTCCAGTTACATTATTTTGATCAATTTCTAATAACTTACTAAAATCTGCTAACGATTCTTCGTGTCAGCCCATCTCTCGATAAGTTACTCCACGATTATTTAATGTTATTATACTATTGATATTGATTCTATTTCTAATGATTTACTTAAATCTTTAATACTCGATGAATATTTCCACGATTATTTAATATTGTCGCATCATTTGGTTCGATTTCTAATGACTTATTTAAATCTTCAATTGATTCTTCATATCTATTTAACATTTGATAAATGCTTCCACGATTATTCAACACAGCTGCATTATTTGGTTCTATTTCTAATAAAATACTTAAATCTTCAAGTGATTCTTCATATCTACCCATCATTGATAAATTAATTCACATTATTAATGCGATTATGGCGCTGACATTTATTACCTAATATTCATTTACTATGGAGGCTTGCTCCCCCAGGTTATATATATGTGTTGTACCCGAATTTGGATTTTGTCCCAATTCGGAATCAGGCTGCCGCAAATGAGAATTTTGTAGCAGAATTAGGACTTTAGGGTTTAGGGTATTAGAGTTAGGATTAGGCCTGTTCCGAATTGGGCCAAATCCGGGTACAACATAACTTATATATAATTTTAGCCAATCAAATTTAACCAAGAGGTAAGATTTGGCTTGACCCCACCCCAAAATATTGCCTAATAAATGTCAGCATCCTTACATCTACTAAATATTCGATAAACGTCCTCACTAATGTTCAATACGTCATTTTGTTCAAATTCTGTAACCTTACTTAAGTCTGCAATTGACTCTTCATATCTACCTAATATTCGATAAATGTTTCCACGAACATTTAATGCATCCATAGAATTCGTTCTATTTCTAATGCCTTATTATTATAAATCTTCAAGAGATTCTTCATATTTACCTAACATTCTATAAACGTCACCACGATTATTTAATACATCCAGATCGTTCGACTCCATTTCTAATGATTTACTTTGATCCGCTAATGATTCTTCATATGACCCATCAATTGATAAGTTAATCCACGACTATTTAAAGTTGTATCATTTCTAATGCTTTATTCAAATCTGCAAGTGACTCTTCATATTTAACTAATGTTCGATAAATGCATCCACGAATATTTAATGCATCTACAGAATTCGGTCTGATTTCTAATACTTTATTTAAATCTTCAAGTGACTCTTTATCTACCTAACATTCGGTAAATGTTTCCACGATTGTTAAGTGCATCCACATTTTTTGGTTCTACTTCTAATGACTTATCTAAATCTATTAATGATTCTTCATATTTACCCATCATTTGATAAGTTAATCCACGAACATTTAATGTAGCCACAGGATTTGTTTCGATTTCTAATGCTTTATTTATGATAAATCAGCAAGTGATTCTTCGTCTCTACCTAACATTCGATAAATATTTCCACGATTATTCAATGCATCCACATTGTTTGGTTTATTTCTAACGACTTACTAAAATCTGCTAGTGAATCTTCATATCTACCAATCACACGATAAGTTACTCCACGACTATTTAATGCATTTGCATCATTTGGCATGATTTCTAAAATTTTATTCAAATCTGTAAGTGAATCTTCATATCTTCCTACCCTTCGATGAATGTTTCCACGATTATTCAATGCAATCACATCGTTTGGCTCCGTTTCCAATAATTTTTTCTTCGTATTTACCGTACCCATTTTTGATAAGTTGATTCAATGCCGCTAAACAATCTGGATCAATCTCTAATGCCTGATTTAAATATGCAAGTTATTCGTTATATCTACTTAATATCAAATAAATTTCACCACGTTTAGTCAATGCATCCCCATCATTCGGAAATGACCTATTTAAATCTGCAATTGCTTCTTCATATCTTCCCATATGATTATATGCTAGTCCGCGGATATGTAATGCGGTTGCATTATTTGGTTCAAATCTATTAATGACTCCTTATATCGACCCATCTTAAATTAAATTCGCACACGACATTTCAATTAAATTGTATCGTCTGGATTTTTATCCAATGATTTGTTTAAATCCGCAGTGGTTCCTCATGTCCACCTTGCTGAAATATGGTGATCTCTTTCTCAACGACAATAACATAGTTTATTTATTTATATAAAAAAGCTTCTTTTCTAAAAATCCATTAAATAATATACAATTTATATTTAAATAAAAATATGATAATTAATGTGTAAACTTATTCAGAAATCCTAAGCAGTTAATAAAGGAAAACGTGGTTTATCAAGCCAAGAAACATTAATACATTGTTCCGACAGTTATAAATTATGTACGTACGTACGTACGTTCGGACGCAAATAAGAGTGTCATACAGTTTATGATGGATTACTATATGCGGAACATTTTTTAACGTTTGTTACGTGTTGGTATGCAATTTGTGATAAAAACGAATGAAATAAGGATGGGCGCATTTTATGTAAATTGAAATTCTATAAAGCAAAATTTCAGATGCGTATTCATTAAATGTCTATAAATTTAATGTCAATTAAAGTAAAATCTATTCAAGGGATAGATGATGAAATAATCGTTGTATGTCATATGTTTCTCTCTTCAGTTCATTACATTGCCACACACCTTCCATAAATGTATCGCCATAGCCATGTTGATCTTGCCTTAGTAGTATTAGGCATTGTTGGGGCTTAGTCCACGAATACTTTGTGTTATTTTTTTTCATGTATTACAAATTAAACACAGCCGATAACTCTCTACGAATCGTGATCATAGATTGTCGGATAACACCATAGGTAATTTGGCAAATGATTGCCAATAAAATGTATACATACTTTTCACTCAAAACACCTCTAAAACGGTTTAGTGAAACTGGGGGTTTTTGTAATAGATGACTCCTCACGTGTTTACGTGATCGCATATAGAGGTTTTAATATGATTTGCTTTTACGAAAGAGGCAACGGCTAAATGTATATGAAGATACAGATAATCGTATCGGTTTATCAATAAAACTATAACTACAATGATAACTCTAGGGAACGTGAAGACCTTCGCAGTAATCACGTGATCAAGATCGTAAATCACTTAACGATCACTATCGGCTTTACAAGTGTATGAAGACACGAGTATAGGATTTTGTTAATTAGTGTATGAAGACACTAATATTTTATTAATAAATGTGAGTTGTAAAGAATATCGGCAATATTTATACATGTCAGATAATATACATCGATTCTATCGATTAGTTATGCTTGATCCAATATAACCGATAGATATGATGGATAAAATAATTATAAAATAAATAAAATTAAAATTCTACTAATATTAGACTTGTTAGATCTATTAGATATTTTAGATTCTTGAGAATCGTGCTACTATAAAGTAGTCACGTGCATGATGGTCATTAATCGACACATGACCTATGACTGTTTTTATGTCGTATCCCAGAATTTATTGCCAAATTCATGTGACCTCAACCATCGAGTTAAACTCGGTATTATAGACCCAGCTCTCCCATATGATGGTGACATTAGGTTTACTTAGAAAACAATTGTAAAATGAATTATAGTCAAAAAAATAAAACTTTCACACTAAGCCCAAAGTCCAAACTTAAATTCAAAACAGTATATAATCATAAAATTACAAGTCAGAATAAATATTATCAAGCGCATATCTGTTGAAGTCGACTTGATCAATCATCTGCAATAATGAATACTACCGGTAGATACTATTATACCATCACTCTAAATTTTTTTAGATTCCTTTATGTACTTTAATATCTTTTTTCGGCTCATTATGTGATTTAATATCTTTTTCGTTGTTATTCTTTGTAAGCCCGAATTTGAAAATCGTTACACGAAAGCTAGGGCAAGAAGCGAAAATAAAATCGAAGAAGCTCAATATTAATTACAAAAATTTATATTTAAGTTTCTGGTAAATGCCGTTGCATGTTGCTATAAACCGGGCAAACTTGTTTTTATTAGCTTTGATAATTTATTGACTCGATTTATTAATTATTAATCATACTTTTTACAAAATCTCTATAGCTCTCTATATATTCGATTATATACTTAATCAAAGCTTAAATATTTCCAACAACCTTCCATCTATACATATTATTCTATTTAAGAATATTTATAATTTCATGCATGTACACACATATATGGTCTTTAATATAAAAAAAAATTTAATACTACAGTGCAGGTACCCTTAAATCAACAAGTGAAATTGATAATTTTTAAACCATTATAAAAAATAACCAGTATAGCTAGAACAATTTTTCTTTTTTTTAAAAAATGTAGAGAAAGACTTTAAGAATAAAGCTATAGTATTTGTTTTTAATTTATTAAGTTTAACTACAGTTATAAAGGTTTAAATTATCTAATTTTATTAATAACCGTAAAATTTGGCCACTATAATTTTGCCAGCATTACCATAGTGCCGCCAGAATTATAGAATTATAAAAAAGGTTTAAAAATTTAAACAAAGTTTTATTTTTTTATTTTTTTTTTATTTTTATTTTTTTTTTTTTTATTCGTAAATTTTTTTTGCAATTTGATTGGCTCAGACCCAACTTCCGACCCAAAGTTAAAGGTCCAAATTTTTTGTCTTGCTAGATTATCCTTCAGTTTTTTTTTTTTTTTTAATCGCCAAAATTTTCTGCAATTTTATTGGCTCCGACCCAACCCAAAATTTGGCCACCTATATAGGACTAGTTGATTTAAGGGTTCCCGTACTGTATTTTTTATATACGTTTAAAAAAGATTTATAATAATATATAAAGAAAATTACGTAAACCAATGCTCATTGCTCATATTACTTCCGCTAAATCATTTCTTTCTACTTTTTTTTACTTTTTATTCAATAAGCGGGAATTGCAAACGTCGTTTTTAGTACTTCTTATTATTTGACATACCTTCGGCAGGTAAAAGCGTAACGTTGGATTCAACTGAAACGGTACGAAAAATACAGTACAAGTTTCTTTTAGTTCAATTTCATTGCACCGTATAACAATCTTCAATCTCTTTCCATATTTGGTCGCCCTGGCTAATTCCAGTTAATTCATTACAATATGTGACGCAATTATACAAATAAAAAGGGCCTGCTCAGTAAAAAGAACCCCGTTTAATGGCATCAATCCACCGGTATATATACCCTCAATTTGTGGATACGGTGATTTTTTCTCTCAAGCTACAGCGCATCAATAATATTGATATCAAGATGGAGGAGAGATTACAATTTATTTTTTCAAAAGTTAGAAATTCTGATTTTACAGATGAACAATTAATTATATACACCTATTTCGCCAATAACGATTCTTCAATAGAATCAGCGAATGTTGTCCTTCACTTTTGCACAACAAAAGATCAAATACGTAATTGCTTTAGAAATCTAATACCGGATCTACGTATTATCTGTCTGTATATTAGCTTAGTATTTCAATATATCATATATTTTAATACTATTATAACCTATTTCTATCTTGATTATAATTTAAAACACTAAAAACCACGCCGATATGGATAAACAGATGTCTATTCAGTCCTTGATAATTTTAATCTCCCAGAAGACAAAAAAACAGGTTTACAGATCTATTTAACTAAGAATATTAATTTGATAAATTCGGCAATCCTTCATTCATGCTCAACTGATAATGTGAGATATGATTATTTAACGAGTTTAATTTCTGAATCTCTTGAATCTGGTATATTCTTGAATAATGTTAATTTGCTTCTGTTTAAGTCTTAAACAATACTAGACTTATAATACTTACGATCTTTTTCTTTTCCATTTCCTATAATGAATATTATTTATTTATTATTAAACCCCAATAAAATCATTTTATTGACATGGACAGAGATTTATCCAATGCTTAATAATCCTAGTTTTAAACCAGAAGAACGGGATGCCATACATGCTTATTTTACTAAGAATGTTCATTTAATGAGTTTAGCAAATGCCACCCTTCGATCATGCCTAACTGAGGAGGAAAAATGTGTTTATTTAAAGGGTTTAATTCCTGAATCTGGTATATTCTTGAACAATGTTGAATTTGCTTTTATTTAAGTCTTAAAACAATAATAGCCTTATAATACTTACGCTCTTTTTCTTTTCAATGAATATTATTTATTTATTATTAAACCCCAATAAAACCATTTTATTGACATGGACAGGGATTTATCCAATGCTTAATAATCCTAGTTTTACACCAGAAGAACGGAATGCAATACATGCTTATTTCACTAAGAATGTTCATTTAGTGAGTTCAGCAAATGCCACCCTTCGAGTATGCTCAACTGAGGAGGAAAAATGTGTTTATTTAAAGGGTTTAATTCCTGAATCTGGTATATTCTTGAACAATGTTGAATTTGCTTCTATTTAAGAAACAATATTAGCCTTATAATACTTACGCTCTTTTTCTTTTCCATTTCCTATAATGAAAATTATTTATTTATTATTAACCCCAATAAAATCATTTTATTGACATGGACAGAGATTTATCCAATGCTTAATAATCCTAGTTTTACACCAGAAGAACGGAATGCAATACATGCTTATTTCACTAAGAATGTTCATTTAGTGAGTTCAGCAAATGACAACCTTCGAGTATGCACAACTGAGGAGGAAAAATGTGTTTATTTAAAGGGTTTAATTCCTGAATCTGGTATATTCTTGAACAATGTTGAATTTGCTTCTATTTAAGTCTTAAAACAATATTAGTCTTATAATACTTACGCTCTTTTTCTTTTCCATATCCTATAATGAATATTATTTATTTATTATAAACCCAATAAAATCGTTTTATTGACATGGACAGAGATTTATCCAGTGCTTAATAATCCTAGTTTTACACCAGAAGAACGGGGTACCATACGTGCTTATTTTACTAAGCATGATTATTTAGTGAGTTCAGCAAATGCCACCCTTCGAGTATGCTCAACTGAGGAGAAAAAATGTGCTTATTTAAAGGGTTTAATCTCTAAATCGGGTATATTCTCAATCAAATAATGCTAAACTTATTTCAATTTTAGTTTTGCACAATATTATAATTATATTGTTCTTTTTTTTTTTGCTTTATGTAATAAATACTTCCCTAATATATTTAAGTTGTTGTAAAATTACCTATTGCTACCAATAAGTTGAAATGTTGACTTAAATTGAAAATTATTGTCGCGGCTGAAGCTGGAAATGGCTGCAGCTGGAAATTAGAGGTCTCAATTTACAACTATAAGACCTGCTAAAATCCAACTATACTCTTTTATTATAAACCCCAACCCTAAATTCTAATCTAACTATTAAAAAAAATCGTACAAAATGCATTCCAAAATTTTTGTAAATTTCATATTAAAATATTTAAAATTTCCAGCTTCAGCCATTTCCAGCTTCAGCCACGACAATTATTATTATTATTATTATAGAAGCTGAAGTATTGGAAAAAGTGACAGAATGCTGGTCTAAATTTCAATATAATTCGACAAAGTTAATTGAATTGGATAACTTTACAGTTACAAATCACATATTTTGTTGAAAATATTAAAGTAGCAAGAATACCTACTGTTAAAAAAGGCCCATGTTTATTTTGCATTCATTGTCAAATTTCGATAATGACCAGTTTATCACTAAAGGCTATGATCAGGAGGAAAAACTTCTTGAGCTACGCAATAAAGTTTTGGATAAAGCTGGTTCTTTCTAATTGTACCTCTGAGTAAATATATGAATAATTATAAGCTTATGAAAGAAATGCTTGTTAAAACAAATAGGATTATATGAGTGCTACCAAAAGAAAATAGAAACCTGGTTTTTATTGATTTTCTATTTGATTCAGCTTGTCTGATGACAGCACATCGAATTTTAATAGTATTGTATAACTTGATTTACAAAATCAGAGAATTATTTTGTTATATATTACCAATGCACAAAATTTCCGGATGATTTCATCTGTTTTTTTTCAATAATATTTTTTACAGGAACTTAGAAGCCATATTCGGAAGTAGTATTATTATGCTATTGAATTTTTATATTACTGTATTATATGTACAAAGGACGGAAATTTACTGGCTGTTAAAAAATTGTGCCAGAAATTGACATCAATACGGAAAACCAGTTTCTTAATTTGTTCTCTGTATTATTTATGTTGTTCGTCAGATTAAAACCGGCCTAAATTAGGATTAGTGTTAGAGTGAAAATCACTGTAATTTAGGCCATTTATTGCTGATCATTTAATGCTGATCATCTGATGGAAAGTTTATATCGATATTATCATTATAGCTATCATCAATTGCTATTCATTAGAGAATAAATAAAAATTTAGTGAATAGTGCTAAAATATTTTTAAGTGTATTATCAGTCGCCATTACATTACTGCATTAGCTATTAATTACCTGTCTTGAAAAGGCTTGGAATTTGTCATTATAAGCATATTTTAGGCAGTGACCAAAATAGATGCATAGTAATACATTTTGCACGTATTGATGATGTGGTAGGGGGGTAGTCAGATATTTTTACGCAATATAATTTTAATAGTTGCTGACCTCTCTCGTAAGACATTTATGCTATCTAGTCTTATATATTCTTGTTACGGTACGCAAGAGGTCTTTGACCTTCCTAAGGATATTACATAATAGGCGTTCTTAAGCACCTTCCTCAATGAACTCAACAAAGGATCTGATTGGTCTGACTAATCAAGTTGGCCATTCATATCTTTTATAGAATCAATTGAGAGAGGCGTTTTAGCCTTAATAAGTTAAAAATTCCTGTAGCACGAAATTCCAAAGTTTGGTAATGTACTACATCGTGGAGTGCATGCATTCCAAACATAAAAACTCTACATCAATACTATACTGTAATTTATTCGTCATAACTCTATGACTCAAAAATTTGAAAACCAGATTCCATTAACTTTTGAACAAAATGATGATAATTTCTTTAAGAAAAACTTTAACCTTTTTCAATGTGATTCCTTCGAAAATTTGGATTCTGTTAGCACGGCATTATCTGGAAATAGTTTTAAAGTTATCTCAAAAAAATATAATAAAATTGTGGTTTTAAGTAAGATTTCCTTTTCTCAAAAATACGCATTAAACGATTTTATTATTGATGTAAGTTTTCAGTTTCAATTTTAAAAAATCATTGTAATTCATGTAATTCATTTCATTGTTGATAATGTAATGTACATTGTCATTTTCTAGCTAAAAAAATATCAAAAAGTAGATTTGCATGAGAATATTCTAAAATTCATAGGCATAGTTAAACAGAGTATGAATGAATTTATACTAGTTCATGAATATGCTCATGATGGAACTCTTCGTCAATATTTAAATCAAAATTTTAAAGTGATTGATTGGAATAATAAGTTACGTCTCGCAAAACAACTTATTAGTGCTGTAAAATGTTTGCATCAAAACGACATTATTCATACGAATTTGGTATTTCTTTTTTAATTTCATTTTTTTTAAAAATTTCTTTTATTTTCTCAATTAAATAGTAATTTTAAACTATTTTAATTACATTTAGCACTCTGAAAGAATATTTGTTCACAGAGGAGATATTAAAATTTGTGTTTTTCGACATCAGTATAAATTTTCAAATAAATTTAAATATATACAATATATTGATCCTCAATATTTAATAAATATTGACAGTTACAAACTTAATAAAAGTTCAGATATATATAGTATTGGAGTTCTTCTTTGGGAAATTTCAAACGGTATTACTTTATTCGAATCTGGATTAAATCATGATTCAAAGTTATTAAATGCAATAATTAGTGATAAACCCGAATATCCAAGATTTGGAACACCCAAGAAATATATAAAAATCTACACAGGTAATTATTTATAATCATATTGTAATTGCATTGATTTGTAGTAATATTAAGAATAGCTGTATTTATTTATTTATTTATTTTTATTTATTATTTTATTTTTGTTATTTTTTTTTTTTAGAATGTATGCAACATAATTCAAACCAACGACCAACTATTCAACATGTATTTAAAGAGATAAATAATGATGACTGTAAAGACTTAGTTAATAATTATATTGATGATAATGAAAATTCTGAAGTATGTAGAATGAATATGAAAGGTAAAGAGTTTTCATCAACAAACTTGTTACAACACTATAATGATTTGCGTAACGAAGTATCCGAGAAATTGGAAATAATCACTTCAATTATAAAGGCTCTAAAAATGAATTTCTGTGATAATTATCAAAGAAATAATATATCAAATGACTCAAGATCTTTATCAACAAATTCAATTATTTCAAACATTACAAAAAGTCAAGATAATATTAGTAATAATGATCAAAAATTTCTTTACGATTTAAATCAATTATTTATAAAACAATTTAATATACAAGGAGTTTCCAAAAATTGTGCAAATTTTATTATTAATAGTATAAACTATTATATAAATGAAAATAATAAAAATCCTGATGAAATTCATGTTCAATATAATAATCATCAATATAAACATTACTTTACCAGTATTATTGGTTTTTTTTACGAATATGGAATTGGGACAACTATTGATTATTTAAAAGCATTTGAAATGTATAAGCAAGCTGTTGATGATATTTGTTTTTCTCATAACAATTCTTTAATTGAAAATAATGTATTAAAAGAAAATCATATTATTGGATTAATCTCTCTTGGTATTTTTTATATATTTAGAAATGGTGCTGCTATAAATTATGAAAGAGCTTTACAATTATTTTTAAAATCTGTTATTAAAGGATCTAGTTTAGGAAAATGTTATGTTGGTGATTGTTATTATTATGGTTATGGAGTTATAAAAAATCTTTCACATTCATTTAATTGGTATTTAAAATCCGCTAATGATGGAAATGCGAGAGCTCAAAATATACTTGGTTATTGTTATACTTATGGTGAAGGAATTATTAAAAATAAGGAATTGGCTTTTAAATGGTATAAAAAATCTGCTGAAAATTATAATTATTTAGGTTCTCTTAATCTTGGTCGTTGTTATCGATATGGTATAGGAACTTGTACAAATGTAAAGTTAGCTTTTGAATATTATTTAAAATCTGCTAATGGTGGTGATATTTTAGCTCAAAATAATCTTGGTGAGTTTTATCAACATGGTATAGGAATTTCAAAGAATTATAATAAAGCTTTTGAATGGTATACTAAATCTGCTGAAGGTGGAAATAGTTTAGGTCAAAATAATCTTGGAGAATGTTATCATAATGGTATAGGAATTATAAAAAATGAAGAAAAAGCATTTGAATGGTTTACAAAATCCGCTAATGGTGGAAATTATTTAGGTTATTGTAATTTAGGTTGCTGCTATCAGTATGGCATAGGAACTTTTAAAGATAATATGAAAGCTTTCGAATGGTACATGAAATCTGCTAAAGGAGGAAATAGTTTTGGTCAATTAAATCTTAGTTATTGTTATCAATATGGCATAGGAACCCCTATAAACGAATTGCTGGCAAATGAATGGTATGCAAAATCTGTAAAAAAAGGAAGATATATTTCTTGTTATAATTTTTTGCAGAAAAAAAATTTCTATAGATAAAATCATTTCTTTATTAGTGATAGTAAAATTTGTTTTGTCATTCATGAAATTATTTGATAAGTTAACCTATGTAATAATAAAGCTTATAGGTTCTTTTTAAAAATTTGAAATACTTCATATTCTTTTACTGAAAATTTTGATATATATCTATGATTGAGATCAGGATCGACTGTGTATAGAGATGTATCTCTGATTCGTTCATAAAAAGGATTTTTAGAATTATACAAACAATAACATTGATTTTTATCAAATGAACCCCTCATAAAAAGACCACCACGAAAACATGGCCCACTATCTAAAGCACAATAAATTGACCTATTTTTCTCTCTATCTGTTACACGACTTATAATAGAACGTTTCTTATTACCATTTTTTAATGAAAAAATAAAAGAATCATCGCAAATTAAATGATAGCGTTTCCTTGTTGCTTTAGTCCATCCAACAGGATTATATCCCCCAAGAATTTCATTAGTTCCTTTAACTTTCATAACCACAACAACATTTGTTTGTTCATCACATAACTTCCAAAATGTTTTTGAAGTAAAACCATCAATGCTTCCGCGAATAAGTAATTTAAACTCATACGGATTATTCCTTACAGAATATATGTTTGCTTTTTTATCAACCCATGAAGCAATTTCAGCTGCATGCTCTTCATTAATAACTGTTGAAAATGCACTAGGTGATAGATTTTGTTTTAGAATTGCACGGGGTGGAAAAATTGTTGATGAGATTATTTGATTGGGATTATTAAGTCGGTTTAATATGTCTTCCCAGAGGTTTTTTTCAAGAATTTCTTTGTATGGCTGTATATACTTAACAATTTCACTATCGGACATTTGAAAATAACGGATATATGGTAGACAATTTTTTAAAGTTGTTTTAATGGTTAGATTATTTTCTTGAGACCAGTTGCTAGTTTTTGATGGCAAACTAGGATTCTGTGCAATTCCCCATTTAATAACATAATTCCAAATTTTTACTTCTTCCATTTGTAGATCATCTCGTTTAATCAACGAGACTAATGCATTTTCTTGAAGAGAAGTAAAGTTTTCAGAATCAAAAACTTTAAGTGGATATTTGGCAGCATTGTTATTGCACCAATTTTGTAATTCTAAAAGTTTATGATTTTGAAAGCTTTTTTCATAAATTCGAATAAAATATAAACGAAGCCATGAAGCTTTGGTTTCAATTAAATACGATTCAAGGTATTTAGTTAATTCCTCAAAAAGCAATTCATGGGCAATAAGCATAAGTTCAAAAATTAATGATGCGTCCAATTTTTCTAACAAAATTACTCCTCCGTAGATATACCTTTATATAAAAATTAATAATTTTATTTAAAAAAAAAAAAAGATGATATTTTAGGATTATAAAATGAACATTGCGTAACTTACTTTATAATATTTTCAAATTGTTGAATAGAAATATGGTTCAAATTAATTGTTTTAATATTATTTTCATCTTTAACGGTATTTTCCAATTTATTTCGAAAATACAATGATCGATGCTTTAAGATTAATGAATGTGCCCGGAATGTCTTGGTGTTTGGAAATTCACCAATATTAATTGCTACATTGAACTCTTCTCCATCGTTAAGAAGTTCACCAATATTAATTGCTACATTGAACTCTACTCCATCGTTAAGAAGTTCAAGATAGTTATTTGAAAGTTCTTCATAAAATTTTGTTGCCATTCTATATCAAAAGTCAAACAAGAAGTTCTGGGCTAATTTTGATGATCTCATACATTTATGCGAATATACTGAAAAGTCATGTTAGCGCTTAGACAATTGTCAACATTTGGTGCTACGCTAAATTACCTTTTTTGGGAAGGTTTGGTAGTATTATTGGTTTTTGGAAATAGTTTTCGTCAACTTTTTTTGGTAATTTTGGGTTTCATCAAATTCAACCGATTGTATAAAAAGCGCTCTATCTTGCTCTAGCGCACGCCTACGAAAGAGCAGCGCGACACTGCGAAGAGCTGAGCTAGCGCTCAAAGTATTTCGCTTATGGACATCATTTGTTGTATATATAATAATCAACAAATGTAAAATCGGTAACCCCTGATCGGTAGAGTGATGTTCATCACTCAACAATCTAATACATTGTTTACCATTTATAAGAAAGAATTATCATAAATCATTCTTTCTTCTTATAATAAAATTATCATCCCGTACGAGTGTCCTGTACATTTTTACCAATCATTTTGTTCATATGATGAAATAACAGATTGTTAGAATATTGATATGATATGTACTGTGGTAAGTATGAGCGAATAAAACGAAATTTAACTTTTAAGGGTATATGTTCGTGAATTTTTAATACTAATAAAAAAAATTTTTAATTGCACTTTGCCATTTTTGATTTGCTATATCTAGCGATGGGAACTTCTAATTATAAAATTGTAAATAATTTTTAATAATTAATAATTGAATTATCCAATATGCATAGAAAGTTTCGATAGAATGATATAATTAGTTATTAATCATTGTTTTTATGTACTCTAGTATAAAAATTTTATAGCGATAAAAATCATGTATTTTTCACCTGATAACGATAATAGTTGGTCTGTTTTTCTTTTTGTTTGGTTCTTATCAGTTTTGCGTGTTCTCCATTATCATTTTCTGAGTTATTTCCTTTCTGAGAAACTTCTTATGGGTGTGTATATGGCTCTACTTGTTTATTATCTTTAAACTGTGCCTTTGTCTTATTTTCTTCTCTTTCGCTTATAAATAACTCTATAAAGTCTTGAACTAACTGTACTGTTTCTTTGTTTTCATAGTCAATTGTACTGGTCTCTGTGAGTATTAATATTAGTCTTCTACTAAAACTTTTACATGCATTTATTTCTACTAATTCTGGAATAAGGTCTTATAATAGGTTCAATTTCTTGGTAATTGCTTGTTGCTGTTGTTCCTATATATTTATTTCTACTAATTCTGGAATAAGGTCTTATAATAGGTTCAATTTCTTGGTAATTGCTTGTTGCTGTTGTTCCTATATATTTATTTCTACTAATTCTGGAATAAGATCTTGTAATAGTTTGATTTCTTGGTAATTGCTTATTTCTGTTGTTCCCAATCATAAATTTTTAAAGCTGAGCAGATGATGAATACTGTTTATGAATTAGATGTACATAGAAAACTAGCAATTTCTATATCTTTGTACTGTATGTGTCTTTGATACTCTTTAAGAACTAACAATATTTCCTGTTTTCTGTTTATTGATTAAATCTTTCTATTCTTTTAGAATTTTATGATGATTCTAATTCCTAGAATGTTCTATTCTAGTAACATGTGTTCACGCGATTTAAGTACTGTTTGTTTATATATTATCCAAATCTGTTAGTTTATTTTAATTATTGCTTTATCAATCATTTGTTTATTTGTTTTGCTGATTGTTTACACATTTGCAAGGATCTGCAATTCAGGGTCTAGACTAATTTCCCAAAATTATTGCTCACCAAAAATTGGTTTTTGTTGCAAAAAAGCTTCTAAGGCTGCTTTCTAATTTTCTTGTTTTTAAGGATACTTGTTGCTATAAAACTTTATGTAATTTATATTTTTCTTTACCTTCTTTTATTAATAAAGTTGATGTTTTTATGTTTAATATTGCTCTAGCCTTGATTTTACTTTGTATCAGAAATGGTCATGACGATCAGTGAAGAGAGTTGCAAAATTAATTTTATGATATTTAATATATTACTATCTAAACCACTTATATTATAATAGCTACAAGAACAGTAATTGAATTTTTTATAGTATATCACTATAAAAAACAGGTTTGGCATTGGACAATGTCCAAATAAATTTAATTGGACATTTGGACATTTGAACATAGTCCAAATGTCCAAATAATTTCTTGGAACTTTAGGCATTGGACATGTCCAAATAAATTGTAAAATTATTGGACATATGTCCAATTGTCCAATAATTTTATTGGACAATTTAAATCATATAAGAACAAAAACTAAAAATAAGTTATTCTCTCTCTTTTGGTCAAAAAACTCAAAAACATCTTTAATCTAAAATAAGCTACCTTACAATCAACAATAGTTGCTACATAGTAAAGTCCAAACTTTACTATGCAAATTGATTATAGTTACTTAAGTAAACTTATTCAGAAGATCAAAATATATATACTCTAAAGTTTTTAACAAAATTGAAGAATTTTTTATTAATTGATTTTCAATTTTTACATTCAATAAAAAATTAAACTAAATATATTCATTGAATTTAAAAATTAAAAGTCAAATAATAAAATCTGCTTCAATTTTGATGAAGTTTTTAATATATATGCATTCTAAACAAGTTTGCTTAGTGCCAATTATCTATTTACATAGCAGAATTTAGACTTTACTATGTAATAACTATTTGCAATTAACCAAAATCAATTATATCTGAAAATAAACTGCTCCTAATTTTTTGTGTTGGTGTGTTTTTTTTATAATATGCCTTTATTTTAAAATTAAAAATAAAATCAACTATTTTTATTTTTTTTGTTTTACAGTTTCTAAAATTCTGTTTGATTAATCATATTTTATTAGCCAATATCAAATATAAATATTGTAAGTAAAATAGAATTTAAGCTGATCCAGTAATATGAATATATATGTACATATGCATATTTTTATAATAATAATAATTATTATTATTATCAGAATACTTTTTAAATATACAGTATATTAAAGATATTTTCACAGGTCGAAATAAGGCAAATCGGGTTCAAATCAGCATCACAAGATCCTGATATGAACCCGATTTGAAACAGATATTTGGCGCAAATAATATACCTGTAGGATACAATTCGGTTTCATATCAGCTCACAAGACATATCGGCAAAATGATGGCTTAATAGGTAAATCGATAGAGCTTATCTTATAGCTCTATCGATTTACCTATTGAGCCATCATTTTGCCGATATGTCTTGTGAGCTAATATGAATACGAATTGTATCCTACAGGTATCTTATTTGCGCCAAATATCTGTTTCAAATCGGGTTCATATCAGTATCTTGTGATACCGATTTGAACCCGATTTGCCTTATTTCGACCTGTGTTTGTATTATTAAATATTGGCCTGAATTAAGTTTAATTTGGGCCAAAATTAAATTAATTTTTTTAATGTCCAATAAAAAGTGATACTATGTCCAATTAAAATTATTTGGACAATTGGACATTGTCCGAATGTCCAAATGTCCAAATTGTCCAAATGTCCAATATTGTAACATGCCATCACTAATACAAAATATGATATCTCTAATGAAAAATTATTATAGTTCTATCTACAGTAAATTACTTGTCTTACAATAGCTAACAAGCTAATAATTGAATTTTCTAAAGTACTTTACTACGTAAACTACAATATATAGAACCCGAATTATTATTGCTTGATCAGATGTGATCAGATGACTTTATTAAATATAGATGAAGAACATATGGGAATTCTGTTCGCTATCATTACAGGATTCATTAAAAACAACTAAGCAACATCTGTAATCTTAATAAATGCTAATTCACCATAACTGAAACAATCCACCCTACCAAAATTTATCTACTTCCTTTCATACTAGCTACAAACTATCTATTACACCTATTCAAAGGTGTCTTTGCCTAGGGAGTCTATATAGTATCAAAGAGGATTGGATTGACCATGTAAAGCAGGGATCGTTGCGCAATTATAGCCACAGAGCACAAACACTATAACAATACAAAAAGGTCCTTGCACTGCAACAGCAGTAGTAGAACCTCTCATATTAAAAAACTTCGTCTTTGCACTGCAATTATAGCCCCTGAGCCCAATCATTATTGTGGAAAAGGTGGAATGAAAAAACTAGGTAAGTGATAGTGAAGAGAAAAATAACTCTTCTTAATCCAGAAACAATGCTTAAATACTACTACTATCCCCTTTCGCCCCTATCATTATACATGTATCAAATAACTTACCTGATTGCTAAAATTCATACAAAACACATCATGATACAAATCATTAAATACCTGCATCGACCAAAATTTATTAAACAACCTATAAAAGGTTAACAACAAAGATCGATGATTATCAATCTCAAATATAACATGACAGCTTTATTATCCCATCCTCCTATAGCACGGATCTGTGTTAATGATAACCCTGCCTCCATTGCAAATACTATGTGCTGTAAATCTCTCTTGAAACCCTGCATTCTTTGCAACTCTCTTCACAATAGAAACCAACAGCTCTTACTGTTAATTGCTTACCCTGTCTAGACAAAACAGAGACTTATCCTCTGAGGACTTATAATTGACAAATATTCCTTTTAACTACTTAACTAGGCAGTAATTACTATCTGAATATTCTATTGGAATAAACTCCCCATTTGCAAACAAATTGATCTGTTTTAGGTCAAAATAATCTTGGAGTATGTTATCATAATTGTATAGGAATTATAAAAAATGAAGAAAAAGCCTTTGAATGGTTTATAAAATCTGCTAATTGTGGAAATTATTTAGGTCATTGTAATCTAGGTTGCTGTTATCAGTATGGCATTGGAACTTTTAAAGATAATATGAAAGCTTTCGAATGGTACATGAATTCTGCTAAAGGTGGAAATAGTTTGGGTTAATTAAATCTTAATTATTATTATCGATATGGTATAGGAACCCCTATAAACGAAACGTTGGCAAATGAATGGTATGCAAAATCCGTAAAAAAAGGAAGATATATTAATCTGGTTATAATTTTTGGCAGAAAAAAAAAATTCTATAGATAAAATCATTTCTTTATTAGTGATAGTAAATTTTTTTCATTCATGAAGTTATTTGTTACGCTAATATAATATTAGTTATATATTTCATATAATAACCTATTTAATAATAAAGCTTATAGGTTCTTTTTAAAAATTTGAAATACTTCATATTCTTCTACTGAAAATCTTGATATTTTTCCATTATTGCGATCAGGCTCGACTGTATATAAAGATGTATCTCTAATTCGTTCATAATAAGTATATTTAGAATTATACCAACAATGACATCGATTTTCATCAAATGGATTCTTCATAAAAAGACCACCACGAAAACTTGGTCCACAATTTAAAGAACAATAAATTGACTTATTTTCCCTATATCTGTTACACGACTTATAGTAGAATTTTCAATATTACCATTTTTTAATGAAAAAATAAAAGCATCATCGCAATATTTATGAATGCGTCTCCTTGTTGGCTTATCCCATCCAACAGGATTATATCCCCCAGGAATTTCATCAGTTCCTTTAACTTTCATAACCACAGCAACATTTGTTTGTTCATCATATAACTTCCAAAATGTTTTTGAAGTAAAACCATCAATGCTTCCGCGAATAAGTAGTTTAAACTCATACGGATTATTCCTTACAGAATATATGTTTGCTTTTTTATCAATCCATGAAGCGATTTCAGCTGCATGCTCTTCATTAATAACTGTTGAAAATGCACTAGGTGATAGATTTTGTTTTAGAATTGCACGGGGTGGAAAAATTGTTGATGAGATTATTTGATTGGGATTATTAAGTCGGTTTAATATGTCTTCCCAGAGGTTTTTTTCAAGAATTTCTTTGTATGGCTGTATATACTTAACAATTTCACTATCGGACATTTGAAAATAACGGATATATGGTAGACAATTTTTTAAAGTTGCTTTAATGGTTAGATTATTTTTTTGAGACCAGTTGCTAGGTTCTGATGGCAAACTAGGATTCTGTGCAATTCCCCATTTAATAACATAATTCCAAATTTTTACTTCTTCCATTTGTAGATCATCTCGTTTAATCAACGAGACCAACGCATTTTCTTGAAGGGAAGTAAAGTTTTCAGAATCAAAAACTTTATGTGGATATTTGACCACATTGTTATTGCACCAATTTTGTAATTCTAAAAGTTTATGATTTTGAAAGCTTTTTTCATAAATTCGAATAAAATGTAAACGAAGCCATGAAGCTTTGGTTTCAATTAAATACGATTCAAGGTATTTAGTTAATTCCTCAAAAAGCAATTCATGAGCAATAAGCATCAGTTCAAAAATTAATGATGCGTCTAATTTTTCTAACAAAATTACTCCTCCGTAGATATACCTTTATATAAAAATTAATAATTTTGTTTAAATAAAAAATAGATTTTTAGGATTACAAAATGAACATTGCATAACTTACTTTATAATATTTTCAAATTTTTGGATAGAAATATGGTTCAAATTAATTATTTTAATATTATTTTCATCTTTAACAGTATTTTCTAATTTATTTCGAAAATACAAAGATCGATGCCTTAAAATGACTGAATGTGCCCTGAATGTCTTGGTGTTTGGAAATTCACCAATATTAATTGCTACATTGAACTCTTCTCCACCGCTAAGAAGTTCAAGGTAGTTATTTGAAAGTTCTTCAAAAAATTTTGTTGCCATTCTGATTTATTTATGCGAGTACGCATAACACTTACCGAAAAGCCATATTGTAACACCCAACCAGTTCCGCAATGTAATACAAAAAAACCTATTTTTATAGTAATAAACATTGGGCTCATTTCGTGACCATTATTACTTTACAGTTCACAGACAATTTTTTATCAGACTATTGATTCATCGAAAAATTCGGTTTATTGGCAGTTTATTTCAAACTCGTCGGTGAAATGACCCGTCGGTGAAATGACCCGTTAGTGAAATGAACCATATGAATATATCGTCTGTAAATGATCTTGTCTGTAAATTAGTAAATTAACTTTGTCTGCAAATTACAATAATTTGTTTTTGAAATGGTCGTCAGTGAAATAATATAGGAATTACTAGAAATTTTTTATTATAATTTGAAACACTCCGTATAAAGATTTCTATGATCTGAATTAACCTAAAACTACGCATCGTTCCACAAAAAATTCGTTGTTATATTTTCAGCACTTTTCCATTGCTATTTCGGCGACTTTTCATTATTTTTAAATGTTTAATTTGTTATTTTTTTAACATTTTTATCGCTTTGTGCGTTATTTTTTTTTCTACGCCTTTTGTTTTTGCTTTCTTTAATAATTCTTATGTCATTATTTTATCATTTTTATCATTATTAGTATTACTTTTTCGGAAATTACTATTTATACCCTTTTCTTTGCATACCCTGTCTATTATTTGCCGTAAATTTGTTATTTCAAGCACACCCATCCCTATAAAAAAAGTTTGTTCAACAAATGTTCTAAAATATTCTAAAATTATTTGGTTGTGCGTTCAGTTCTTTGTTTAGTTTTGTTCGAAAAAATGTTCGGAATGGAGTCGATTTCCCCAAACAATAATTTAGATGATTATGTATAAAGTTTATCGTGTGTTTAAAATAGATTTTAATTATTGACTTGTTAATATCATAAAATTATGCGTCATTATAAGGATTATACGAATTAATTCTATTCAATGCATATCTTATTGTTGCCATGAAACAATACGTATATAACCATTATTTTATTTAATATTCATACAAATAATATGGAGATTACATAATTTTAATTGTAAATATTGCTATAACCTTCATAATCAATAAAACTTTGCACATATTATAGAATTGCACAAGAATAATTACTAATGAATCTCTTTTAAGCTTGATAAACGAAACCAGCGGTACAATTAAATAATTGAATAACGTTCTTCATATCAATTCTAAGAATTTACTTAGAGGATTTCTTCGCTTCCCTGTAAAGAAAATTAGAATTAGATTTCACTTATAGTATTTATAATGTACTTAATCATATCATTTAGTTGGGTGCAGTATTATCGTTAATGTTTAGGGCATTTATAGTTTCGCTACTTTCTTCGGTTTGTACAGGTGTCCTATTTACATGATATTACAATATTTTAAATAAATTATGATTAAAATTCAATAGAGAAGCATACCTAGAACTATAATCAGGTCACATAGTCTGTGGTAGTGCTCCTACAGACCCAGACCAAGTCGCATTTTTGTTAAGATTGAGTCTGGTCTTATCATTGGACCGGACTCAAACTTTGTGCTTCAAACTTTTAGTTAAGTTTGTGTCTGGTCTGTGTTTGAGTCTAAAGTCTGAAACTGTCTGCTAAGTCTGTATATTACTGTATATTGCCAAAAATAAGCCACCTCTGAAAATAAGCTACTTCATGTTCGATAATGGTTTCTGCATAGTGAAGTCCAAAGTTTACTATGTATATCAATTAAAGTCGCTTAAGTAACTTGTTTGGGAGAGCAAAATGCATACCCTGAAATACTCGTCAATATCAGAGAACTTTTTATTATTTAGCTTTTAATTTTTATGATCAATGAAAATATTAAAAATTTTTAAATATTTATTCATTGTACTTTAAAAATTAAGGTGAATCTATTTGTTGCTGGCTGTGACAGTCACTGGATTGTGATCGACCAATTAGATCAAAGGATCATGTATAATGTGAAAATGCAAAAACTTTGATTTTTTTAAAAAATCACTTCTAACTTAAAATTTTGTTTTGAAACTACTTTTTTTTATGCAAAAAAAAAAATTCCTTGCAAAATTTTACTATATACTATACTCTACCCAAACCTTAACTATGGCTCTAACCCAACCCTAATGACAGTAAGTTTGATGCTTTGTTTTTTTTGATCATAATATTACATGATCTAATTGGTCAGTCATGCTCTGGTGACTGTCACCACTAGCAACAAATACATTTTTCTAAAAATTAAATGTTAAATAGTAAAAAGCAATCCAATTTTAATGAAAATATCAGCCTATATGTATTTTGATCTTCCAAACAAGTTTACATAAGTGATAATATTCAATTTACATAGTAGAATAGACTTTACTATTTAACTACTATTTGCAATTGAATATTAATTATATCTAAAAATAAGATCCCTCTGATTTTTGTGTTCTTATTTTTGGAAAGCATATTAGAAGTTCTTTTTGATTGGCTATCATATTAAATAATCTTTATTAGATAAGATTAGTCAATATTTTAGTTACAAGTATAATGTACTTTATAGCAGAGATGATTGGCTAAACAAGAGTACTAACAGTACCACATTTACTTATAAAAAAAATTTGTTATATAAACAAAATATTTAGATGTCACATAATGATATGAAATAATAACAATAAACCTTGATCCTACTTAGAGTTGCAGATAATTTAACCAGTTAAAACTGGTGACACTGGTGAAACTGGTAAAACTTAAAGTGATTTGGTGAAATTGGTGAAACTTGGTAAAACTAGGTGATATGGTGAAACTGGTGAAACTGGTAATACTAGTACTACTGGTAGTACTGGTGAAACTGGTGATACTAGTGAAGCTGGTAATACTGGTGATACTGGTGAAACTAGCGATACTGGTGATACTTGTAATACTGGTAAAATTAATGAAAATGGTGAAATTTGTGATACTGGTAATACTAATGAAACTGGTAATACTGGTAATGTTTAAAATTTTTCAAAAAAATTAACTTTGTTTTAAATAATTTTTTTTAATTAAAATATATAATTTTGAAATTTATTCATAATAAAATTGTCCAAAATTAACTTTGGTTTAAATAATTTTTTTAATTAAAATATATGATTTAGAAATTTTATTAGTAATAAAACTGTCCAAAATTACATTATCTAAATTTTATTATCAGTATTATTAGTATTACTGTATTGCTAATTTTACTAGTACCTCTATTTTTACTAGTATTATTAGAATTGCTAGCATCACTAGTATTACTGACATCACCAGTATTACTAGCATTACCGGTTTTACTAATTTATTAGTTTCATCAATTTCACCAGTATTACCAGTTTTACCGGCATCACTATTTTTATCAGCTTTAGTCCTGCTCAATTATTGACTGTGCATATACTAATTTTAAGTTTATAAATTTATAAAGCTTGAATATGAGTAATATTACAAAAATGAATGCTAGAGGTATGCACTTACCTTGATTAAAAGCAACTTTGTTATTTACAATACTGTAAAATTGTAGAGGTTGAGAGAAATAGATGAAGGTATAAAAAAAATACATAATAAAAAAACATTTTGGAACCAATCAAATCTATATCAAATAATAAAACATGTAATATATAGGGATGAGTCAGTAGAAAGGGACAAATTTTTTCTAAATAAAAGTTTTCTTGACTTTAATCTTAAATATCTTAACAACTATCTTAATAAATTTAATAAATTTTTTTTATTTTAATTCTATATAATTTAAGATTAAAATAAAAAATTTTTTTAGCAAATTTGATTAAATAATTGTCAAAATATTTTAATTTAAAAATTAAAAAAATTTTACTAAAAACAATTTGTTCCTTTTCTACTGACTCTCACCCCTATATTTAAGTTTTTTTTTTGCAAGATTTAATTCTTTATTTGGTTTGAATAGAAAAGGTTATATCTGCTTTATAAATAGAAATGCTAATGAAAGCATTATATCACAAACAATATTGAGATAGTACTAGATTAGGGATCTGCCTTACTTTATCAACAATCACATCAGCAAATTTATAATAGTATAATCTTACGTAAGATCTTACGAACTGTAATATAAGCAAAATATTACGTAATATATTTCGAAATATTTTGAAATATCAAATTTTCGAAATATTACAAAAGTAATTTCGAAATATTTCAAAATAGATTACGAAATATTTCGATCCCTTTCAAAATATTTTAGGACTAGGAAACCAAGCTGGATCAGGATCAGTAGATTTGTAACCTGGATCGTGCGTTAGACTGATTTTTCGAAATAGTTCAAAATAGTTCAATGATATTCAAATTCTGTACTACAAGATCAGATTAGATCTTTTGTTTATAATTAGATCTATTTTGTTTTTTTCACTTTTTTGTTTTTATTTTATTTCGTTCATTTCATTTTTTGTTTTCGTTTCATTTTTTTGTTTTCATTTTTCAAATTTTTTTATTTTTAATTTTTTTTAATTCGGCACTTTTACAAGAACACCTTTGCAAGAAGACATACAACTTTTCGAAACCTTGCGCATGTCTACTCAGACTTCTAACACTTTCAAGAACACCAAGAACACTTCTTTAGAGAAATGATTTAGTTAGGCACAAGTTTTCTCAAGTTTTTGCAAGGTTTTGCAAGTTTTTGCAAGTTTTCGCAAGGTTTCGCGTTATTTATTTTTTCATTTCGTGTTTTTTGTTTTTGTTTTTTTTGTTTTATTTTAAAATTTTTTTATTAATTTATTTTATTTCTGCACTTTGTGAGAACAGAACCCTTACTTCCGCAAGAAAAACAACCCAGACTTTTTCAGCACTTTGCAACTTTTTTGGCATTTTGCACGAACATTAACATGGCTTTCACAAATTCAGAATTTGCAAGAACGCGAACTCTTACAAAGATTTAGGGCTTCGTTTATTTTTTTTATTAGTTTGCTTACACTTTTTGTTTTTTTGTTTTTTTTTACTTATTTTTTTAATTTTTAATTTAGTTTATTTATTTCTAACTCCTTCGAACCTTTGCGACTTTCTTCAGCAATTTGCAAAAACACCAACACTTTTAAGAAATGTTTTTTATTTTGAAGTTTTTAGAAAAAGAGTGCGAAATGAAGTTTATAGCCAAAACAAAAGAAGTAGTCAAAGCGAAGACAATAGAAAACAAAGAAGTGAAAATAATAGCTAACTGTAGATGTATAGGGCTAGTTTTTTGTATATAGTGATAAAATTAGATGCGAAGAAGTGCGAAAGTAGTTAAAATAATATATAATATGTAAAAACAATACTGTAAAAAATGTATAATAATTAAAATATAATATATAATATAATATGTATAATATATAATAATAATAAATAAAAAATAATAATAAATAAAAAAATGTAAAATTTTATAATAAATTGCGAAACCTTGTGAAATAAATCGAAAACCTGTAAAAAAGTATGATTATGTGAATATGTATATCGTTTGTTTATTTTTTAAAAAATTGTATAAATTTGTGAAAATTTGCCAAATATTGTAAAACAATGCGAAAGGATTCAAAATATTGCAAAACAATGCGAAAATATCAAAATATTACCTTCGTGTGCATTAGTTTATTGATCTGCATGAGTACGCGACCCCTGTAGAGGAGGTAATTTGCATTTTTTATTTGGTCTATTTTACAATATTTCGCAATATATTTTGAAATATTTCGAAATAATAACCGTAATATTACCGTAATATAACGTAATATATTATGTAATAACCCATGGCAATCATAAGATTTTTGTAATATTATGGGCTATAATATCTTACATAATATTACGTATATATAATTCGCTAATGCATTTCACTAACAGCTCACTTAACTGACATCATACCAGGTGACAATTTACTAAAAATATATACCTGTAGCCAGTATTGTATATGGGACAATTTTGGTCAATTTGGACATTTTTTTAAATTAAAATTACTTAAAATTTTACTAAGATAATCTATTTTAATTTTTTCACCAATGATCCAGCACCTAAAAAAATATATAATTATATATTTTTTTAAATTATTTTATTGATTAGTTAAACATGGGACATAGGCTTGGATGATTTTGAACAATCTTGGACATTGGACATTTTATATAGTGTGGACATGTCCCATGCACAACACTGTCTGTAGCTAATAAAACACCAATTCTAACTCTATATGATATTGGCTAAGTGAACTTTTGGTAAAATAATTGTCAATGAAGTGAGTAGTACTACTAGTTTAGAACTATATCTAGCAAAATTTGAACATATTATTGAAGATATTAACCTACAACTTAAAGGTTTTTTATTATCTTATATATGCAATTATTCCAAATGAACATTCAACTTATAGTAAAAATGAATCTAAAATGTTAATTGTTGGCTTATTCTATATGTTAATGGGTTTGTATAACAAATTTGTAAATCAACACAAATTAGAAGTTGGATTATATTTAATGGCTTTGAGTGCAACATAGAAGACAATTGGCACAATATCAACTCTTGGATATTAAGTATGTACTAGAACAGTAAAAAAATATCAAAAATAAATTCAAAAAAAAACATATAATTAAAATAAAAATTATTTTATAGAAAATATAAATGTAAATTACTATAGTATATTCTATTATAAATAAGCTCCCTTTTTTAATATTTTAAACTTAAATATCTTGAAAAATTAACTAATTAGATTTAATAAAATTTCTTTTATTTCAATTTTATAAATTTATAAAATTGAAATAAAAGAAATTTTATTAATAATTTTATTAGTTAATTAATAAATAGAATTTCTCTGTACTAGATATAGTATATTGTACTAGATTTAGTATATAATTAAACTAAATTTTCTATTAATTAATTACCAATTCGGATAAGATTAGCACTATAGCTATATTATTACTATATATGAAATTGGGTGATAAACAAATATATAAACAATATATTAATAAATCTGATTATGACCCTTATGAAAGTTTTTTGTACTAAATATATATTATTTTTGATATAAGTAAAGTTGTAGAGCAGTTTCTTGTGCATCTACTAGTAAAATTTTATTAACATCGAACCTGTAGATAAGAAGATATGAGTAAAAGCGTTTTTAAAATTCTTTAAATCATATAAAAATTATATATATACAGGCCTGTTTCAGATTTTGTACTACATTGTTTATATATTTGTTTTGCCCCAATTCTAAATATAAAAATATTGCTGATCTTATCCAGATTGGCAATTAACTACTTAATTAAATATTTTTTTATAATATTTTAACTTTTGGACTACTTGTTTTAAAAAACTTATAGCTTTATATAGCTTTTTAAATTTTATATATATTTTTTTAAATTTTCAATTGCAAGTTTAACCTAATTTTTAGTGCATTTACTAGTACTTTTACAAAATATTTTGATTATAAAAATTTTTTTACTAAATAAATTTATTTAACTATTAATAAAATTATAAATATAAGTTTGTTGGTTTTAATTATAAAATTTTATTAAAATTGGATTAATATATAAGAAGTAATCTAACTTTAAATTTTTTAAAATTTTTATTAGTGAAACCTACATCCAAATTTATATATAAAAACTAGATGTAATTTTTTAAAATTTAAAGTAAAATAACTTAAGATATACTATTTTAGTATTAAAAAATTTTTGTAATTAGAATTAGATACTAAATATTTATAATTGGGATATAAATTTGTTGCACCACTGATTTGACCAATTAAATTGCACAATTATATAGGCAAAAAAATTTATTTTTTAAAAATTTAAAATTTTACTTAATAAAGTATAAAATATACATAAAATAGGACCCCAGACATCTAGTACAGAGGTTATACTTGTTTTTTAGCAAAAACCCATGAAATTTAAGAAGCAAAAAACAGTTTTTGCCAATTATCTTGGTATCCAGTAGACCAATTTGAACAAACTTTTTTTTAAAATAAAGCTCTCAGTAAGGTGCATCTAAAAATAAAAGTTTATTCAGTTCTGATTACTAGATCAAACGTTATTTAAACAAATATATTTTGTCATTTTTAGCAAATTGGGCCAAAATTGGCCAAAATCTATTTATGAACTATATGAAAGATGTTTGTGGTCCTTATAAAATAGCACGTCATATTATGTAAAATTTTACAGTATTCTAAACAACTTTTCTAAGTTATAAAGATAGATTCTTTTAGTAAAAAAACGTTTTATAAGAAAAATCATAAATTTCCAAAGTTAGCATATATAAAACATTTTTTACTAAAACAATCTACTTTTTTAACTTAGAATAAGTTGTTTAGCATAAAATTTTACATAATACATAAATGTAAATATAGATTATATTAGTAATAAAAAAGATTTATATAAGCTAACATTCGAAATTTTTGATTTTTCTTATAAACCATTTTTTTACTAGAATTTTATCTTTATGACTTAGAAAAAGTTGTTAAGAATAAAATTTTACACTATATATTTTGATATCACTTGTTTATTTTTACATTTTACTAGTAAAATTTTTAACTTTTTTAAACATAAATTTTTTGTCTACAAAATCATGTGATTTGATTGGTTGGATAGCATGTCACAGGTGCACCAAATTTCTATTTCCTTTATAATTTTAATTACCTTTATAAATTTAATTAAGAATTTATAATTATTATTGCTCATCTCGTCGTGTGCCCCTTCCTCGCACACAATAGTCGTGACCAACCCTTCCTATAGTCACGTCCTCTTCCTGTATCTAATCATGTAATTCAGTATGGGGATAGGGTCGCGGAACAAGCCGCAGGACGTCATGTGAGCAGAACTTTTCAAGCATCATGGTCTTTCTTTTTCCTTCTTCTTTCTTTTTTCTGAAGCCCAATGACTCGACCCTCTTTCTCCCCCCTTTCTTTCTTTCTTTCCTTTCGGGAGTGGCGGGGGACTGCTGGACGCCATGTGAGCAGAAAACTCAAAAAACGAAGGAAATCGATACAGATCATTAGGTTACTCAAATACCCTTTCATTATACCTAATCTGCAGTCACATGAAGGGACCAGTGACTCGCAATAATGTCCCACCTTGTGACTTCGTTCACAAGTGGATCATTATTATTGCTCGTCTCGTCGTGTGCCCCTTCCTCGCACACAACAGTCGTGACCAACACTTCCTATAGTCATGTCCTCTTCCTGTATCTAATTACGTAATTCAGTATGGGATTATTGACGAGGATCGTGACTCTTAGGTACAAGGAACGGTTCATACCTATGCACAATTCACAACTACTCCTTAACCTCTATCACGTGACATCCTGCTACATATCCTTACCTCTTCTAATTTTTTAACCTATCTTAATCTGAGAGCAGTGCTGGATGTACGCACCAGTCTTATCTATACACATGCATAAACCTACTCTCGCGTATGCTCTATCAAACCTATGCACGCACCTGCGCGCTTGCTCTTCACTTCTTTTCTTTTTTTTTCTTCAACAATACACTGTCCTATATACTCATATGCCATTTCCTCCACCTTTAATTTGACAGTGGTGTGGGGTGTACATGCTTGCCCACTTATATATACATGTTCGTATACCATGTTTATACCCATACAAGAACATGCGCCACCCGTTTTCTCTTTTCTTTTTTCTTTTTTTTTTTTTTTTTGCATGGCCAACAATACACTGCACTATATACTTACATGCCATTCTCTTTAACCTTAATTTGAGAGCAGTGTAGGGTGTACACCTCTGCCTCACTCATATACACCCATGTTTGTATACCATATTTATACTTTTACAAGGACATTCGCATCAGTTGTTCTTTTTTTTTTTTGCCATCGATACTCTGTAATGTATACTTCTATACTATTACTCGTAACTCTAATTCGAGAGCAGTGCGATATATATATACTTGCCTTACTTATATACACATACGATCATACCCGCTCGCATGCCTTATTTATACTCTATACAACATGCGCATTCGCCTTCTTTTTTTTTCCAAAATACTCTACACTATATACCCAGTATATACCCCTATACCATTACCCTTAATCCGAGAGCAGTGTGGGGTGTTCACACCCGCCCCATCTATATGCACCAGACACAACTTGCGTATACCTGTACGTTCGTTCTTCCTTCTTTTTTTTTTTTTGTACTATTACTTGCCACCTTAATTCGAGAGAGGTGTAGGGTGTACACACCTGCTTTCTCTACAAACGAACCCACGTACTTTTCGCACTCTACACGAACGTGCGAATTCGGGGTTTTTTTTCCAATTTACAATACCCCTGTTCCATGCTATTAACCTTTAATTTGAGAGCGGTATGGGTGTACACGCCCGCCTCATCTATATGCACACACAATAACCCTTGCTTGTGTATGCCATTCCTATCTATACACGAACCTGCACGTTCGTTCCCGCTTTCTCTTTTTTTTTTTTTTCGATCGACCATATACATATTCCATATACCTATACCATTACTCTTTAGCTTCGAGAGAGTGTAGGGCATACACTTGTGTTATCTATACACCCACGAACATACACTTGTGTTCATTCTTCTTTTTTTTTTTTTGCAATACACCCGTTCCATATGCCTATATACCATTACCATAGTAGTGCAGGTGTACATACTATAGATGCCTAATGCGACTATCTTGCCATGAGTTCGTCAGGCATTATCAGTACAAACTTAGCTCACTTATACGCACGCATGGACATACCCGTTTATGTGCCATATTTATACCCTCACTTGAACGTGCGCATTCATTTTATTTTTTTTTTTGCTATTCTGTAACTTCGATCTGAGAGCGGTATTGGATGTACACACCTTCCTCACTTAGGTACACATATGAACCTACATGTTTGTATGCTTTATTTATGCTCCCTATAAACATGTTCATTTGTTCCCTCCTATATACTCATACTACTTACCCTTAAACTTGCATCAAGGGCAGTGTGAGGTGTCCACACCTGCCTCATCCCTATACACACACGAACACACACACGACATACGCTCTTTCTTTTTTTTTTTTTTTTTTTTTTTTGTGCTCAACAATACACCCATTCCATATACCGATATACTGTTACCCTTTAACATGCGGATGGTATAAGGTGTACGCACTCGCGTAAATCTATACATACTGGAACACACACATTTTTTTTTTATGGCTGATAATAATCTGTACTATCTACTTATGCCATTACCCTTAACATTAAATTGAGAGCGGTGTGGAATGTACACTCCGCCTAACTCTACACCTGCGCGCGAACGTTGGCCAAAAAATGCCTACTTGGGAGTAGTGTGAGGTGTACCCACCTCACTTACGTCCCCAAACGTGTGCCATATTCCCTATTTATACCTCTCATCTATATCACATATGCACATGTGCATTTATGGGTCTTATTTACACCCATATGAACATGCACGCTCGTTCATTATAATCTGTACTATATACTCCTGTCATTCTCTTAACCTCAATTCGGGAGTGCTGTCTAAATCTATACATGCATACATACCCGAACCCAGTGTTGTACACGGACATTGTCCCACTGATTTTTCAGAGACACGGACAGTCCGGGACGGGACGTCCGGGACATGTCTGCAATAATGTCCCAACATGATACATGTCTGCCGGTAAAACCAATCAAATTGCGGAATTATACGAATTTTATTGGTAGATGATCACGTGTTGAGTCACAAAATGTCTGGAACAAAAAAAATTCTGGGCGGACATGTCCCGGACGTCCCGTCCCGGACTGTCCGCCGTCCATGTCCGTGTCCCATGACAACACTGCCCGAACCTATGCATTTATATGCCTTATCTATACCTTACACGAACGTGCGTGTTCGTTTCCCCCCTTTTTTTTACAGTACCCTATTATATACTCCTATACCATTACTTTAAACCCTAATTTGGAATAGTATGTGGTGTACACACCCGCCTCCACTATATTACACATGAACATGCGCGTTCATTTGCCTTAACCATACTCACACGAACCTGCGCGTTCAGTTTTTTTTTTTACTATATTCCTATACCAATACTCTCAACCCTTATTTGAGAACGGTATTAGGTGTACATACCCTTTTGCCTATATCACCTATATCACACATGACGAGTGTGTTCCTATGCCTAAATTATTCCTACACGAATATGCGCGTTCATTTTTTTTTTTTTTGACACTACTCTGCCATATATCATTACCCTTAACCTTAATTTGAGGGTGGTGTACACATCCACCTCAACTATATCACACATGAACATGCGCGTTCATTTGCCCTAACTATACCTACACGAACATGCGTGTTCGGGGGGTTTTTTTTTACAGTACTCCATTATATACTCCTATACCAATACTCTCAACCCTAATTTGAGAACGGTATGAGGTGCGCACACCCGTCTCATCTACATCATACTTGAACAAGTGTGTTCACTATGCCTAAATTATACCCCCATGAACATGCATGTTTGTTTTCTCTTTTTTTTTTTTTTTTTACAGTACTCCATTATATACTCCTATACCAATACTCTCAACCCTAATTTGAGAACGGTATGAGGTGTACACACCCGTCTCATCTACATCATACATGAACAAGCATGTTCATATGCCTAAATTATACCCCACTAACATGTGTGTTCGTTTTCTTTCTCTTTTTTTTTTATAGTACTTAGCACTCTATACTCATATATCATTATCCTTAACCTTAATTTCAGGGCGGTGTAGAGTGTACACACCCGTCTCACTTCAATATACATACAAAACACACGCGTTTGTATGTCTTATCAATATCCATACACGAACATGCGCGTTCATTTTTTTTTCTTTTTTTTTTTAACAATATCCTATATTATACCCACATTTATAACCATAGCCCTATTGCTTTCATACGTATTATAAATTGATTTACGGGTAAATCCATCTCTATTTCCACTAAGAATTAGCTTAAATTCATACGAATTACTTCTTGTACCTGTTGGTACCCCTGATTCTAACTTACGACACTTGCTATTACATCATTACATTAGCTAATGCATATCCTCTCTTTCCCTAAAGTATTACTGGGAAAAATTACGAGAGTTGGGGGTTAGTATAGTATTCCCACAAATTTGTTTACAAATACTACTTTACTCAATTCAATATATATATATATATTTGGAACCGACTACAGGGCCAATATACGATCTTTATTCTTGAAGACTTGGAAATTCCTCACTTGCTTAATAAGAAAATAACGACAAAGAATAAAACTGGCTTGTTCTTGCAACGGTGCTAGACACCATATCGAGCAGAAAACTCAAAGAACGAAGGAAATCGATACAGATCATCAGGTTACTCAAATACCCTTTTGTCATACCTGATCTGCAGTCACATGAAGGGTCCGGTGACTCGCAATAATGTCCCGCCTTGTGACTTCGTTTACAAGCGGATCAAAATTAATTAGTAATAATTTTTTAAACTCTAGTTAAACTCATATAGCTTACTATGTCGATAATGATTTGCAAAAAAAAATTTTTTAAACCCTTTCTATAACGGAATGCTGAGAAGCATAATTTATTTAATTCTATTTAATTCTGGCTATGATCAGCCTTAGTACATGAATTTTTATCCTATTTTTATCTTTACTACTTATAGGTAGTCTGTACCTCTCTTATTTTATATTCGGTCTTCCTGGATGCACCCTTATTTTTACCATACCTGTTCGGCAGTATTATCAGTTTCAGCTTCTTATGGTCTTTCTGGTCTGCTTCATGTCCAGTTCACAGAATTCTTTCCTGATGCCCCACTTGGTACTAATATTCTGATATCCCTACTCGAAGCAGTGTTTAGTCTAGTCTCCAGTAGTCCGTTCTCACAGCCAAATTCTGGTACTTTCTTTTTGTTCTAACCTTCTCAAAGGTACTGTACTAGCCTTCTTGAAGTTTCAGTTTTTCTTCCATTTTGGGTGAGAGCAGGTCCTCCTAAGCTCGGATTCTGCAATTCCTTTCTTTTTGTTGTATGGTATGACTTGCCTTTTTCGTTCTTAAAACTGGGCTCTCTCAATGTTTATATTATTTGTTGATGAATTACACCTTTTCTGGTTAACACCGACTCTGTAGCTATGCTAGTAACTACTTGATTATTTTCAATCTGGGCTCTAGCAGAGCCTTTGTCGTCCTTTGAACTTGAACTCATGATCTTGCAATTGTGCCCTGGAGTGCTAACCACTGCATTATCGACCCAAGAGCTAATTTGCAATATTTTTAAAAAATGATTATAATATAAGTAATAATTTTTACAATATAACTAATAATAATTTTTTTTTTATAACAAGCCTTTACAATTTTTATTTATTGAAGCATTTAATTTGCAAAATATATTAATAAAATATAATTATAATTAACTTTACAAATATACAAATCTAGTATATTAAAAATTACAAAAAATACAATTGTTACAGTACCGGAAGCCTTCTTTTATGTCCGATAGAGTAACAATCACGCAGCTCCTGAGATCACTTACTTTGGGCGTGAAGCGGTGTGCAAGAGGGAAGTATAGTTTCTTTTATGTCTGTAAGAAACTACACACTTCTCTGAGGCAGTTCGGTATAAAACAACAAGAGATAATACACAGTTTATTAATTTAACAAGAGGGCTATTCCAAGGTGTCTGTTCCTTAGAAATCCCAAGAGTTTATTAATAATAAGAGAGGAGGATAAATAATATAAAGGTAAAGATAAAATACAATATCTTGATCTGTCTAAAACTAAGGGAAATAAGGTGGGTTTATATATCTATTGAGCTAAGCATCGCTAAGCGTCGTTAAGCGTCGCTAAGCGTCATTAAGCGTCACTAAGCGTCGTTAAGCGTCGCTAAGCGTCATTAAGCGTCGTTAAGCGTTGCTAAGCGTCATTGAGTGTCATTGCACATCAATTTCGCATATAACTATTACTAAATACAGTTATTACAAAATTTCCTTATTAAGTTCTAATTTTCAAACTAATTTTTACCAAAATCAAAACCTATTCTATAACACAATATATAAAAAATTTTTTTTATAAAAAACTTTATTATTAATTTAAAAAAAATATTGCTAAACAAATTTTGACTATTTATTAGATTTTTGTATATAAAAAATTTAAGCTACAATACAATTTTTAAAATATACTAAATTTAGTACAAAAGAGTAAGAATTTAACTACAAATAACCGGTGGTGATCATCACCGGTGTGTAATTAACCAATAACGATAAAACAAAAAAAAGTTTATTTCATTTACTTTAAGGTTAGGATGAGGCCTGGGATTTTAGCAAGTTGTCTAATATATGCAAAATTTAGCAAGAAATTTTTTTTGTTAGAATGACAAAGGTAGTTTCATAAACGAATTCTTGAGATATTAGCATTTTTTTAAAAAAATCTTTATTTTTGTTATACAACTGATTTGCATGTTACACCTAATTCTGCAAATTTATTGGTTAATTACACACTGGTGATAATCACCGCGGGTCATAGTTAGTAAAATTCAAAGAGTAAATCCATTCTATTAATTATTAAAATATTTAAGTTTAACATTTTAAAAAAGGTGTGCTTATTTATGATAGGATACAGTAATATAAATTATTATATACAATAAAATTTATTAATTGTATATTGATATTGTTGTCTATAAAAAAATACAAAAACAGACATAACTCTTAATCTAGTAATCAAAGTTAGATAAAACAACTACTATTTAACTTAGCTTACCAAGACGGTTCTAATAATCTATAAATATCTCTGTATGATCACTAGTTAACAAGATCAGAGCTACTAAAGATTTGATTTTAGAGCTACTATTTGATTGGCTAGGTGATTACTGTGAACAAAAATATTACATATAGCATATATAAAGTATATTATTTTTGAAGCAAATATACTATATATTTTATTTGTAGAAGTTGTAGCATATATTGTATATATAGTATAGTCATCTCTCTCTATAGTCACACCTTTATTAAGCACTCAATTTGTGCAACAGACTTAAACCATAGTAAAACACTTCATTATAATTACAAATAATTTATAATTACTATTACTATAAAAATTTTATTTTTTAACAATTTTATTAATAATAAACCCTTACTATAGTTACCAATTTCTAACTAAATATGGATTATAAAATCTGATTGGCCAATATTCAAATTAATATATATTTAAAATTATCTACTAAAGCTTCTTAAAGGTTTAATAACAATAACTTTAATCTAATAACCTAATTTGAATGAAACAACTACCAAAATGTTTGTCTCAATGAGATGATTCTAATCAGCCTAAAATTATTAAATCTAATCACATTTCTGAGATCATTAAGGATTTGTCCACTTCATATATTTAAGAATTGATTAATTTAAATATCTAAGTAAAAAACCTTTAGCAATCTTGGGTTATATGATTAGATTTGAAAGATTGTAGCTGGAATTGTCTTATTAAAACAAGAACTCTAATAGTTATTTTATCTAAATTGGGCCACTGGATAAAAGTTATTTACTGTCAAGCATTTTAAAATTTTTAATAGTATTTAATATATTACAACTATATATTATATTAAACATTTATTAGCATATAGGCATGTGACTATGACAAGATATTTTATTTATAGTTACACCTCTAAACAATTACTATAATAGGGCATAACCAATTTGGTAACTATAGGAAGGAACAATTATAAATATAGTTCATTAAACTTGTGCAAATTCAAAAAGTATAATAGCAACAGATATGAATCCAAGTTCAACATTGAGTCTTTATACACTTTTAAAACAACTATAATTATTTACAATCTAAATTAAACAATTATTAGTATCTTTATATACTTTTAATTGTTGACTTTTTTGTAATTGCAAATTGCCTTAAATTTTCTTTGTAAAGTTTTGCAAAAATGCTCTATCGACTTAAATAAATCAAAGTAACAAGTAAAATTATACAAAATGTTTAATGTCTAAGGTCACTCTAGTTACTTACTATCTTTAAAAAAGTGGATATAGGATGTTCACATTTATAATATTGATAATTATTATACAATTCACAAAAATCATAGGTCTGATACTGTATTAGCTTCAACTACAAATCATTTTGATACTTGTATATCAAAACTAATAATTTAATATTTTTTATACAACTTATATTCAATAAAGTGCCAGTTTATAATCTAGAAAATACTAAAATATAGAGAATTTGCTAGTACAGTCAGACCCCCCTAAATGCTACCCCCTAAATGCAATACCTCTCTAAATGCACGTCTTTTTTTGGGCCCAACTAATATTATATCTATAGATTTTTATCTCCCTAAATGCAATACCTCTCTAAATGCATGTGGCAGAGCTGGTCCCGATGACATGCATTTAGGGAGGTTTGACTGTATATACCAATTGTTTATATTGGTATTTTCAATATTTTATATACAAATTATCAATTGTTTAAAATTTTACAAGGTTTAAAAATTGATAAATTCAATCAATCAAAATGCTAACAATACATAGTTATGCTAATAACATAGTAGAACATAAAGAGAAAGCTTAATAAAAGTATTTAGCTTATAGAATTTAAAAAACAATATAGAGATTATTTTAGTATATTTAATATAATACTTTTAATAAAATACAACACTTAGATAGATAAGTACACTAGTAGCTTTTTATAGGAAAAATTACTATATTTGCAAAATTTATCTAATACAAATTTCATTATTCTACAACAAAAAGAATTTTTTTACCTATTTTAGTCCTGCTCTACTATTACTAAATAGTAAAAAAAGAAGTCTTCCATAACTCTACCCACTGATAACTTGTACCAACAAATTTGCTAACACTAAATTAGAGTTCCTCAAATTCAAATCAAATCAAAGATTGGATCAATTTGAATTTGATCAAATCAAATTGACCCTGATTTGAATTTGATTTAATTCAAATATTTAAATTTGATTTTGATTTGAATTTGAATTTTTAATAGTAATTTTCAAATCATATCAAATATTTGTCAAATCAAATCAAATTTGGCCATATTTGAATTTGATCAAATCAAATATAGTCAAATTTGAATTTGAATTTGATCAAATATTTGGTTCAAATATTTGAAAATCAAATCAAATTGCGGAACTCTATCAAAAGTAAAGTCTTAAAGAAAAAGGAAGAAAACCCATGAAAATATGCACCCAGCAACTGTTATTTAGAAATATAGTTAACTGAGTATCTGCTAATAGCCTTAGAGCTTGTCACTTACCACAAAAAAAGCACTTGTTGTTTAGAGGTAAAGTTCATAGACTACCTGCTAACCAACTTAGAGTTTATCACTCACTACATCCAGAGAAGTTCTTGGTGCTTTTTGTTAGACCTGGGACCATACAAGAAGAACCACTATCCTTACTATGGCTACAAGTGAATTTTGTTTGGTGTCATTAGTTTGTGAAGAATTTTCAAAATTTAGGTGTTTTGGTATACCCTCTCCAAAAAATCTTTAGTGTTTACTGCTTCCAAAAAGGAAAGGTATCTATTGTATTGGATACAAATGTCATGAGTGGCTTGGAAACAAGTAACATGGAAAGACGTGCAAGACTTAAGGAGAAACCACTAGAAGAAGATTCTAGAAGCTTAGTTTTAAGCAGTCTGGTTTATATGAATGCTTTCTGTTTAACATACTGAGACCTGGGCCGTAGTAGATAAAACAAAATTATCGATGTTAACAATTTTTATTTGCAAGTCTGACAGGTTATTACAACGTAACTTTGTTTCAGCTATTTTAGATCTTAGATAAAGATTGATAGTAGCGGAAGGCCATTATGAAGTCTGAGTTTCTTTTTCTTAAATGCCATAATATATTATCTGCTATTCTCTTCTGCATGTAATAATATAAAAAACAAATAAATGATAAAGAGCAAGGTCTCGGTTATAAAATGGTAAAAAAAAAACCAACTATATAGTAAAAAAAATATATCATATTTATTTATTGGGAATAAAAATTTGTTGCACCTGCGATAGGTTACACCCTGATTCTGACCAATCAAATCGCATTATTTTGTAAACAAAAAATTTTAAGTTTTAAAATTAAAAATTTTACTAGTAAAATATAAAAATAAATAAGTAATATCAAAGCAAATAATGTAAAATTTTATTCTGAACAACTTTTTTTAAGTCACAAAGATAGATTGTCTTAGTAAAAAAAATCATTTATAAGAAAAATCAACAATTTCAAATATTAGCACATACAAAAGCTTTTTTACTAATATAATCTATATTTACGTTAAGTATTACATATAAAATTTTATGCTAAACAACTTTTTCTAAGTTAAAATAGTAGATTATTTTAGTAAAAAAAAGTTTTATATGTGCTAACTTTGGTAAAACTTTTTTACTAAGACAATCTATTTTTATAACTGAGAAAAAGTTGTTCAGAATAAAATTTTATATTATATAACATGCTATTTTATATATATTTTATACTTGGAAAAATAAATTTGTCGCACCCGCGACATGTCGCACCTCCTGCTTCGACCAAACAAATCGCACGATTTTATAGTCAAAAAATTTTATTTTTTAAAAATTTAAAATTTTACTTAATAAAGTGTAAAATATGTATAAAATAGCATACCATATAACATAAAATTTAATTCTGAACAACTTTTTCTAAGTCGTAAAGATAGGTTGTCTTAGTAAAAAAAACGTTTTATAAGAAAAATCAAAATTTCCCAAAGTTAGCACATATAAAACTTTTTTTACTAAACCAATCTACTATTTAACTTAGAAAGAAGTTGTTTAGCATAAAATTTTACATATAATACTTGAACATAAATATAGATTATATTAGTAAAACAAAGTTTTATATGTGCTAACGATTGAAATTTTTGATTTTTCTTATAAAACGGTATTTTTTTTTACTAAGACAATTTATCTTTACAACTTAGAAAAAGTTGTTCAGAATAAAATTTTACATTATATGTTTTGATATTGCTTATTTATTTTTACATTTTACTAGTAAAATTTTTAATTTTTAAAACTTAAAATTTTTTGTCTACAAAATCGTGCGATTTGATTGGTTGGAATCAGGGGTGCGACATGTCGCAGATGTGACAAATTTCTATTCCCTTTATACTTTATTAAGTAAAATTTTAAATTTTAAAAAATAAAATTTTTTGCCTATAAAATCGTGCAATTTGATTGGTCAAGGCAGGGTGCAACATGTCGCAGGTATGACAAATTTATTTTTCCTTGTTTATTATTTTTATTAAAAAAATGATTTACTTCATATACAGTAAAAATAAAAATTAGCAAAGAAACCTTGATTTTGACAAATAAACCTTTTGTTAGAGCTTGTGAAAAATGGTTAAACAAAAATAAAAGAATTATTAAAAGGTTTGCGAAAGCATGCAAAGATTTTTTTTTTTTTTTTTTTTAGGTGAGGCCTTGCTCATGTCTTTATTGGGTAATTTATATAAGCAGTTACATATTGAATTTCTTTGGCATTCATGTTATACATAAAAAATACAAGCTGGTATTACAGATAGTAATACTTAAAACTAGGTTATCAGGAGCAAATAGATGTCCGAAGCTATATAAAACAATATGTATGAACCCAATCTTGGTTCAAAAAAATGTTATTTTGGTTCAATTAACCCAACTTGAATAGGTTATCAAAATAATACTTGTATAATGTTATAAAATATTAGTAGTATATAACCAAAAATTATTTTTGCAAAAACAATGCACTGGGTCTTTGTGNTTTTAGGTGAGGCCTTGCTCATGTCTTTATTGGGTAATTTATATAAGCAGTTACATATTGAACAACTCAAATTGTACAGTGACAAATACATATAAAGAAAGCATGCAAAGATGTCAAGTATCAAATAATAATTAACTTAATAATTTAACTCAATTGATACTCAAAATCTATACTATTTAATAAATATATAGAGTCAATCTTTTGTATTTGGACCTTTACTTTGCATTAGAAGTAAAAGAATTATAATTAGATTTTTTTGTATTTTTGTCTAATCCATTCTATTAGAATAACAAAAAATATTTTTTTTAAATATAATAAAAGATCATTTAACTAGTTTTAATGAATTCTTTATAGAGAATATCCATAGTCAAGTTAGGAAAAATATATCAAAAAATATTAGATATAGTGACATAGTATAATTGAATTGTTGTTACTGCAAGCAGATATAACAAAAGGTTAGAGTTTGAATTCTACTAGAAACATTTTTTAGAAAATTTATATCTGTATTATGATAACTTGGAACTGAGTTATCCAGATCACAGTTGGTTACACCAACTTGTATTGAATTTCTTTGGCATTCATGTTATACATAAAAAATACAAGTATAATGTTATAAAATATTAGTAGTATATAACCAAAAATTATTTTTGCAAAAACAATGCACTGGGTCTTTGTGTAATATAGGTATATATGTATTCTGGTATATCACTATACTATAGATTGTCCTCCACTATGCTTTGGACAATAAAACCATAGTACACAAATCTTAAAAGTACAATATATAATAACAAAACCAAGCTTGGAAAGAACCAAGTAGTGAAGTAGTTAATTTTGATAGTACTTGAACAGAAATTAGATAGAAACTAGCTAGAAGCAAACTAATTAAAAGCTGATTAGAAGCAGAAATATAACTAAAGGGCTTATGGTGGGCCCTACCAATTGGATCACTAGAGTTGCACCAAAGAAAAAAACATGTATTTTAGAAGCATGTACTCAAAGAAAGGAGAATATTAGTGCATAAAGCCTGGCTAACTAACGCTTTTGAATCTTCAGATTGGAAGCAAGAATGCAACTAAGATAAAAAAAATAATTAGAGATAAGAAATGCAACTAGGGAAAAAAACTAAAAGAAAATTCGAAAGGGTACTAGGTTAATAAACTTTGCAAGAGTATGTATGTATAGTGCTATAGATACTAGTATAAAGGTAATAGCTTGAGATATGAGCCAGGATGGTCAAAGAAAGTTACAGTTATCATGATTTGTAAGTAACAAAACTAAGGTATAGTGTCAGCATTTAATATACAACAAAGTAATTTAAATGCATGTAAATAATTGAACATATAATCGAATATTAGCAAACCCTTGACATATAGTATAGGTGTTCTTGTCTTTAATGGTTGAAGGAAGTTACAGTTGGTCATAATCTTCAGTAACAAAAGTAAAGTATGTTGTATACTCATTTAATGTACAACGGGATAAATTAAATGAATGTAAATAATCAAACACATAACTAATAAATATACAGTATAGGGTTTTACGATCTACATGATTAGGTGTAATACTAGACAAAAGGGTGGATCAGGTGTAATACTGGACAAAGAGGCACCATAGTGCATAGTGCACCAAAATATAAATTTCATATATTATATATATTTTTTATAAAAAAAATAAAGTAGCAACCTATTGAATAGTAACTTCTATATAATAAGCCAATTATATTTGTAATTGGCAATCATATATAACTGACAAGTTTTTTCTAAGTATAATAAGAATTTTTTATTTAATTTGATTTTTTTTGTTTCCATTTACTAATTTTTTTATTTTTCAGATTTGGTTTCATTGTTGGTATTATTATTGGTACTATTGTTAATATCATTGGTGTTATTGTTGGTGTTATTTATACATAAGGACGAAATTATTTCGGGTTCTAAAACCTGAAATTAAAATTTGAAGACGAATTTGTTTTTGACCTATTTTACTTGAAAGACAAAATTATTTGATACTTTTATTGAATAAATGAAATTATAAGGAACATATCTATATAAATTTTATTTGTTTTTCCTTATAAAAATTTTAATTTTTTCTAATGAAGATGAAATAGGCCTTTTTCAAACTCAATTTTGGTGGTATCACTAGTGTCATCATTAGTACTACAACTTGGTGTTATTATTGGTACTGTTATGATATCATATCTTTATTACTATTGTATTGCTGTATTAGCTTCTTGGGATTCTTTTAAATTTTGATTTTTTTTTTAATATGCTTTTTTTTGAGTTTTGGATTCTTTTATTTATCAGAAGCAGATTCATTAGTATTATGTTGTTATTGGTATTGTATTGCTATTATAGTTTCTTGGAATTTTTTGATAAGTAATATTTTTTTTTTTTAACCTTAAGCAGCCACGCTAATACTTTATTAAGATACTTGTATTTACTATTGTACCTACAATTGTACCTACATAGCACTTCCTAATATCTAAGTTTAGCATTATCTGGCCATCCAGTCGGTACCTAAATACCCAGATACCTAAATGCGACCTACCGCACTGTTCCGATACCATATGGTATTAGAACAGATAGCTTATCTAGCCAAAATAAAAAGGTCAAAGGTCTTCCCCTTTTTACGACAAGCTAGAAATTACCTTCCTATCTTCTCTTTTCCTTTAAGATTTCAAGAAGGCTTGTCAACATTACTAACTTCCTTTAATCTTCCTTACCTAGCCTCTAGAACAAGGAATATTTCCTCCTAATCCATACGAACAATAGTTTTTAAGAAAACAAAAGGAGATATAAAGGGGGTATTACTACAAAACCTACACGACATCCAAAATGAACAAAGTAAACAAAACAAAAAGAAACATAGACAAAAAAGACAAAGAAAAGAAAATAAAATTGACATCGTTCATAAGAACTAATTTTAAAAATTATATAGACTGTATAAAGCATATAGCTTTACCCAAGTACTATATTTACAAAAGTAAAGAAACGATAGAAAGATAACCGAAATACGCCGTTTCAAAGGGATGCGTCAGAAGAAATTTCTTTTCGGTTCAGCTCCTGCATGTCCAGTGTCCTTATCATTCATTGTTTGTTTTAGCCAATCTGAAACGCGCTCCTGACTTAACCCAATTTGGTAGGCGTCATCCCAATCTGAGCAGAGTAAATATTGCCGATCTTTTAGAGGAGGTAAGCTAAATTTCCTACTTTTTGTTGAAATTTTGAAAAGTTCCAAAAAGTGACGGAAAGAAGCCCAAAAGGTACCAAATATTAGGGAGTTGGTAAGAGTTACGCTTAGCATAATAACACATCTCAAAACTAAACTCTAGGTCGTTGCCCACTACTTCTTTGCTTGGTAGTGTCAGACAGAGGCCCACTAACGGTGAGTGATAAACTCTAAGCTTGTTGGCAGGTAGTCTATGAACTTTACCTCTAAACGACAAGTGCCGCTCACTGCAGGCTTTGTTTGATAGAGCCAATTTACTATTTTATGTGCTAAATAGAAAGTTTTCGTAGGTTAGTGTTCTTGAAATTTTTGGTATGAGGGATCGTCAGAAAGAGTTGCGTTGACAAAAATTTTTTGTAATATTTTTTTATTTTTATTATTATGCTTTTTTTCACAGATTTTGTATAGTATTCTTTTATGTAGATTTGTTTGTATCATATTATTATTGGTGTTGTATTATTATTATAGTTTTTTAGAATTCTTGGTAAATAGTTTGTTAGTTTGTTTGTTTTTTTTTATATTAATATGTTTTTTTGTAGTTTTGGATTCTTTTATTAGTTTAGTAGTAAATTTATTTATAGTTTAGATAGATTTTTTATATTATTTGTTGCTAGGGTTCAGAAGTTTTTTTAATATTTATTAATTTTTTTATTTTCTTTTTTTTTAATTATTGAAGTCATTGCTCAAGCTGTTATTAGAGCTATCGCTGGAATTGACATTGGAGTTATTGATGAAGTTATCATTTGAGTTTAGATTATTGGTGATTCTTTTTGAATTATTAGTTAAAGTTGTTATTGGAGTTGGTATTGCAGGTTTTGTGCACTTTAAATTTGTCTTTTATTATTGATTCTGATTTATTTATTAGTTTTAGGTATAATTTTATTGTTTGCTGACTTGAATATGATATCATAAATGATGTTGTTTTGGTTGTTTTTGGAGTAGGTTAGAGTATATAAAATTTGTGGTTCATTATACAAATAAGACAGTTGTACTTTTTTTTTATTATAATAAATACAAATTTAATAAATTTATTATATAAATTAATAATAATAATATAAAATATTGTAATTTGAGAACTTTTTTTTTGTAATCAAATTGGTAGTTACATGACCAAACTCAATTGGTCAATTATGATATTACTATGGCAATAGGTTACTATAAAATAAACTCTTTTTTATTATATATTAATCATTATATAATCAGTTTTACAATATCTGATATATAAAATATAAACTATTGATCTAATTATATATTAAATCATTTATGTGTTAGAATTACTACTACTATATAGAAATTTATATATAGTCAGAATAAATTATTCTAATATTCTTTGTATTGGGAGTATACCAAATTTCTATATTATATAGTGCGGGACACCTAAAGATGGAAGTCATGTGACTTGTCCCATTTTGGCTTAATTTTTAAAAAAATCTCAAATCGCCCAAAAATCGTATTTTTGCCGAACCCGAGCAAACGTTAATCACATGACTCGTCATCGATTATTTAAAATTTTCAGATTTTTTTAAAATAATTAATTTTAAAATTACACACAACATAAATTACACACTATTTATTTTAATTTATTTTATTTAATTACACACAAACATTAGTTATTTTAATAATTTATTTTATTTAATTTAAAATATTTTTTAATCACGCATCAAATTTATTTATTTAATTATGCATCAATTTATTATCACGATCGATTTATTATTAATTACGCATCATTTTATCATGATCGATTTATTTATTTAATTGATTTTTTTTTTAATCGCGCATTAAATTTACTTCATTTTTTTAATTGCAATTAAATTTTATTTATTTATCTAATCGCCATTAAATTTTTATTTATTTATTAAACAGGGCCCATTTCTCTAATTTCTTGAATAAATGAAGCCAATTTGTTTTGAGGAACTCTTCTGTGCGATTTAAATTTTTTACATGCATATTCCGCCAATTTTCCTGTCAATCCCTCACGATACAACTCCATATATCTCCACGATTTGCGAGCAAACCTTCTAATGTAACGATGTCTACTGAATCAAGTGCTCGTTGAACAGTTTCTTGCAAGCTGGTCCATGTGTAATCGCAGTAATCTCTTGCATATCTCTTAGCCGCCCCCAATACATTTCGATAAAATTAAGTTCACAGTGGAACTTTGGATAAAAAATGCAGATATAGCCGGCATCTTCGATTAATTCCACAACGGCGGACTTTTGGGCAACAAAATCTGGTTGAGAGGCCATAATCTTCCTCAAGCAACAATCTGTTCTACCTGAATCATTCTTTTTTTTACACGCCAAGCAATCCAAATTTAATCCCTTTTTAAAAAGTCTTCTTTCTCCTAACACCTTTTTTATTCCTTTTGGCTTTCCTCTCAAATCGGGATCAAAGTAATTCTCTTCAAATACCATTGTTTGCTTCCTCTTTCGACCATTAGCATCAATAAAAGTTGTTGGCCGCATTATACTTTGCTTTTCTCTGGGTCCTTTGTTCATTCTTTGTGCTATAAGGGCATCATCTGCAAATGCCATATGATTCGTACTGTTATCAAAGGTGAGACAGCCGTTGCACCAGAGAACTTTGCTTCAAAAATTGGGATGGCCTTTTCTTTGATTTGTTTTAATAAATGTTCAATCGTCCAGTAATTTTCATCATTTTTACCGGGCGTAAGATAACAGCATGCTTCTGCAGGAATATCACGATGATTTTCCCTTTCTTCTTCATTTAGTTATAATCTACCACATGCCTCTGAAACAAATTCACTTACCATAATTGATTTTCCATTCCCTTTCTTACGTAATGGCATCATCCCATCATATACCCAAATTCCTCTTTTTCCATCGTATGAATAAAAGATACACTCATCGTAAGTGACAAGGATCAACTCTTGCTCACCTACTTTAAGTACAGGTGGAACCCGTTCCATGTTTATTCCCTCATAAGTTGCCATCTGTCGTTCTAAAATATTCATCTCTTCTAAAAATCTCTTCCGATATTCGACAACGTCCCTTCGTTCATGTCCATCAAAGTACATACCCTTTCGGTATTTTTTAAACCGACAACCTAAAACATTTAACCATCTTTTAGCGGTTCTTAGACTAATTGACTTTTTTATCCCTCCCGTATGCTCGGGTAAAATAACAGAATTGACGTATTGTCTAAATTGAGATGGACTAATGCCATTTACCCCAGATTCTTCTTGTATCCACTGTATACATTTTAGTACCACATCTTCATCATCAACTAACCGTTTACATTTTTGATGCCGGCCACGATAGGATAGCGGAAATGATTCATTACGCAAATAAAAATTGCCAAGAAAACGGACTCTTTTACATTTATATGGGTTCGGGTTGATGTAAACTATGCTCGCTGCGGCTTCACTTGCTTCCACTTTCCCATGACCATCATATAGCCGTATAAAATATTCATAAACAACCCATCGTTCATTATATTCTAGAGCAGTGAAAGTTCTTTCATTTTTTAAAAGCTCATCCTGAAGCTGTGCAATTACATCACCAAGCTCAAAACGTGCATTCTCACTAATATCATCACCTCCACCACTATCATTATCATCACTTTCATTCTCATTATAGTCCAAAATTGAATGTTCCAGGAACGCAGTCGAATATATTGGTGATGTCGATGTCGATGTCGAAGGTTCAAAAAAACAGGTAATTTTGGAAGTTCCTTTGGCTGCATTGGTAAGTGTACCTGAGGCACCAAATTTGCGATAATAGGTTGATTTGGAAAACCCCCTTACTGTCCTTATTTTAGATCTTTTTTTCCATACGAGAGGTACTGCAAGTAAACGTATTCGTGTTCTTTCTTCTTCATCTACACCTTCATACTCCTGATCACTAAATTCTTCCTGATTACTGCATGCCTCCTGACTACTGCATTCCTCCTGACTAAAACTACTGTATTTCTCCGAATTCTGTTCAAAATTATCCTTCTCTTTTAATGTATCCGCCGTCTCTGATCTTTCTTTGTCCACTTTCTTTCTTACATTATTAAATTCACGAAGCTTTGCACATATTTTTCTCTTAACCATGGTCCGTTTTTTTTAAAGCAGTTTTTTATTTTATTTTGTTTTATTTTTTTTTTTAAATTCAAATAATTCCCAAATTGTCTAGTTTCGTCTCTCCTTTTCGTTTCGTCTCGCCTTTTGTTTCGTCTCGCCTTTCGTTTCATCTCACCTTTTGTTTCATCTCGCTTTTCGTCTCGCTCACTCTTCTCTTATTGTTAAGGCATAATCATAAAAGTGTTCTGCTGCATAGTATCGATAGTGTGCACCAATTTAATTAATTTTAATAAAGCACGTGACCAATTATTAGACAATCAAATGTAAAATACAATTTGATTGGATAATTTCGGTCACGTTATCTGTCCCATTTTCCGTCGGTCATATGAAAATGCACCTTTTTTAACCGGATTTATCTTGATAACGGGTAATTGTATTTTTAAAAATGAGCCGCTATTTTGTAACAAACAGGTTTGGCTACAAAATAGCAGCCCCTTTTTTTTGTAACACATCTGTATAACGTTCGATAACATTTTGAAAATATTCAAATTTAGGGTTGCCTTTAGGTGTCCCGCACCATATCATTTAGTATTTAATAATAAGAAATTTTTCTTGTTGCCTATGGACAATACCATTGAACATAAATTAAAAAACGCTTTATATCTGTTCAGTATATAAATTTATTGATTTATCACTATAAGATATAAACTTTGCTCTAATATATGAATGATTTTCATATCTAGAGACAATCTTTAAACTATATAAATCTGCTCAAATTTTTAATCTCCCAAATTGGGTAACAATACAATTAATTGTTGATGGTGAATCACATAATACACAAGCATATAATGTATTATAATATTGTACTAAATTATTAAATAGGCAATGCATTGAATTGAATACTATAAATTAACTGAATTAAAATATTTTAGCCAATACAGTTCTGTCTATCTTATTCCTATTTTTTAATATAATTTTTATAATTTTGTTTTTGTACAAGATAACCATTAATTTGCTACTTCAAAATATTATGAAATATCTACTAGATTAAAATATTATTTATATTTTCAAAACCTCTATAGTAATTTTTTAGATTTATGATCACATATTGCACATTTTGGACAATAATAACATTTTATAGCATAACCTGCATAAGCAAATATTTCTTGTAGCAGAAATACTATTAGCCAATAATATTAATGCTATATAGCTTTTATCCAACTTTATATTTATATATTGCTAGTAATTCTGTACCAAAAAAAATTAATTAACTCATTGACAATTGGTATATTATAATTATTGCTTTAATATTTACTAGGTTTATTTGGACCTAAAATGTTATTTAATATGTATACAATATTGGGCAAAAATTGATGAATATCGTGAATTTGGCTAAACAGGCAAATAATTGGCAGACATGTGCTGCTTCGCGGCATGTGTCCACCAATCATTTAACTAATTTGAGCCAAATTCACGATGTTCATCAATTTGCCCAATATTGGTGTTATCCGGCAATTTATGATCATGGCCCAATCATCCCCCCTCTATAATAGACTTTAAATCAAAACAAAGATAATCTAATAAAAAAGAAAATTTTTTTCTTACTTCTTTAAATGAGCGAAAATAAATTCTTCAGGTGTTATTTTTTTTAAAAAACAAACTTTCTTTTACTTTATACATATTATAAAAGTATACTTCAATTTTTTTTTAATGCACAAATCAAGAACTTGAGTAGTAATCTCAAAACAAATGCAATTTTTATCTGGGACTGGTAAAATGAAGAAAAATGACATTTCTGAGCCAAGTATGATTAATAATAATAAAACAGTATTGCGAAAAAAGCTGCTCCAAAGTGTTAAAAATAATAGCTCAAAGGTAATTTTCTTTTTTTTTGGTAATTTTTTTTTTTTAAAAAAATTTTATTTATTAAATCCAATTATAATGGTTAAGAATTTTTATTTAAAACCTGTTCCAGTTAATACTGGTAAATATGAAAATCAAAATAAAGAAATTTCTTGCAGGAAACATTTAATAATTGCATGCTTTATTTTTAATTGCCTACAATTGAAAAAAACCGTAATAATTACTTTCTTCGAGTACTATACAAATTTAAGTACTTTGTTCTGGCCTATAGTCGTTAAAACTGTATCACAATTTTGAAGTTTGGTTCAAAAATTTGATATTCAGCAAGGCCTCCAACACATCACGAGATTACTCGATAGTAAAATTTAACTAATTCCGGATCAGTCCGAAAATCAAAACAAAAAATCTGGATATTCGGCAAGGCCAAAATTACTGATAGTAAATCCCGGATCAGTCCAAAAATCAAAACACTGTTCTGAAATCAGTCAAAAAATATCAAAGCGTTGCTGCACCATGATCATATGTGTTTGCCAGATAATAAAATATTGTTTGGCTTGAATTATTTTTTATTTAGTAAATTACACAAAACTCTATAGATTACTTTAGTACTATAAATTGAATAGCTAGGCTAATATAGGTATCAAGTGTATTATTTGTAAAAAATAGATAGGATTTTTAGAATCAATTTTTCCAAATATTACTCTTGTAATATCTAAAAAATTCTATTTAGAACATTTTTATTTCTTGAATACTATAACATCGCCTCAAAACCTGCTTGCTAATATATTATAAAGTTGTTGCTTTATACTTCCAATAAAATAAAGTTTTAATAGTTATAATAAGTAACTTTCTTGTTTTTATTAACTTTAATAGTAGTTTATTGCATACTGATCTTTGTAATTTTGATTTATAATTGGGATATTCTACATATATATAGCTTTTGCATGCTAGTTGATTATACTCTTCATAATTTTTAATATCTAATAGGTTATAGAGTTTATCCCTTAAACTGTCTAGCAGGCAAATTTGCCCTAGAATTTTTTTTACATGTTTTTTTAAAATTACTAAAAATTTTATTAAGGATATGCCCCCTATTACTAAGCTAAAATAAAACTTTAGCATATTGTTAATTGATATCTATTAAAATTTTAATTATATATATATTCAAATATAAAATAAAACTTGGCTCAAATATAGCCAATTTTTTATTTTTACTATAAAATTTTTTCAAAAATTTTTAAAATTCAAATTTTTATATGTTCCCGAAAAGACAAAATTTTTTTTCTATTAATTAAAGTTAAAATTATAATTATAAAATTATAAAAACTTTTATAATAAAAGTTGTTTATAATAAGTTAATCTATAATTTGTATCAAAATTATTGGGAACATATTTTTAAAATTTTAAAAAGTTTGTCAATGGTCAAAAATAAAATCTCTAAAAATCAAAAATTTTTAAAAATTTCAAATTTTTTTAGTTTATAGTCAATTTAAATTTTTTCTGTAGAAATATGAAAATTATAATCATTAAAATACAATTTGTATTCATAGTTATTATTTAAAAAAAAAATTTTAAAATAACTTGATTTTTAATAAAAATAAATTAGAACCAAATTTTAAAAATTCATTAAAAAATCTAGCAGGCAAATTTGCCCGCTAAAACAGATAGTTTAAGGGATAACACTTTAAGTATACAACAAATTTTTGATATTTATTTATGATAGCTAGAAAAATTTGACTTTGTATATAGAATTCAAAATCTTATTAGCCTTGTCAATATTGACATGTTCAAATAAAGAGTGCATAACTTAATTAATTTTTTGATATTAGTAATATTAAAATATTGCTAATATTTTATAATCCATAAGATAATCCAATAAATTAAAAAATTATTAGAATTGAATAAAGGATCAAAGATCTCAGAGTCAATTTCTAGTAGAGCAAAATTAATAAATTTATAACTTTCTTGTGATTAGTTGATTCTAGCATTATTTAATTATTTAAATTATTTAAAAAATTACTTAAGAAAGAAGAATTATCTGGCTTCTCATTTTTAATTATCATATTTTTATCATTATCTAATGACCAATATATATTAAAAAGAGAAAGTTCTTCTAAAGGCAAATTAATACATATTTTATTATTATCATTATCAAATAATATCTGTTTATATTTTTTAGCTGGCCTTTTAATCATTCATCAAAATTATCTTCTAGAAATAAACTTATAGTGTTAGTATTTGATCTAGTACTATCTTTACTATATGTTGCCGAAAATAAGCTACCTTTTTTGCTAATTTTTAACAAAAAAAAACAGTGGGTAGCTTATTTTCAAGTTATTTACTATTTTAATTGATAATCTGTTTTTGAATGAGTGGGCCATACATAGTAAATTGTGGCGTGCAGATCTATATAATTTACTATATAAAATTGCTAAGCCACAAATGCTCTTCATGACAAAGTGAAGACATTTTTCTACTAAGTAAATATATTTACAATTTCTAAGTAAACTTGTAGAGCATCATTTTCTGATTCTAATATAGTAATATCATTAAAATCTGTTTAGTAGATGCAGAAATATTGTCATAAAATGATTTGCCAACTAATGTAAACAAACTATTGTTTACATGAAATGGCATTTTTGATCATAGTAAATCTTATAGTCATGTGCATCACGATTTACTATATATAGTTATATATTTTTCTCTTATTCAGAAATGGATTATCAATTAATTGATAATCTGCCTGTCAACTGGAGAGTGATCTAGCTAGTGATTCTATAGACAAAATGTAGTGTACTTCCATTTAAAAATTTTTTCTTACTAAGTTAATAATATATGTCCACTAATTGAAAGTTGTAGAGCTCGTTGAGACTTACCTAATATGGTTAAATCATCCAAATCAGCTCAGTAGTAGTGAGATATCATCAAAAAATGATTGGCTGACTATATAAAATCTGTGATGAAAATCACATATGAAAATCACTATAGGTGAAATATGACATGCGTGCTTCTATCTAAAAGTTTTTTTACTAAATTAGTGATATATGCCCACTAATTGAAAGTTGTAAAGCTCGTCGAGTCGCATCTAACAGTGGTTAGATCATCCAAATCAGCCCAGTGGATGGCGAGATATTGTCAAAAAATGATTGGCTGACTATATAAAATCTCTATATAAACAAATATTGGTTACATTGTTGATCTATGAAAAACCACAAAAACAAGCATACTCTCAAACCAGTAATCAGAATTTAATGAGACCACCCTTCGACTTAGCTCGCTAAGATGGTTTGAATAAGCTATAGTACATCTATGAACAACCTCTGGTTGAAAAAATAGGAATTATCAAAAATTTATCCTTTGATTAGCAATCTAATTGGCTAGGAGATTGCTGCAGGCAAAAATGTTAAATCTGACAGATCTGAATGATGTAGTTTTTATAGCTTATATTCTAGATATCTCATATATCATATTTATATCATTTATTACATATATTATATTTATTATAATTATACTATATATTTTATTAATAGTAGTTGTAGTATATATTACACATGTAAAAGATATTAACCATTACATTTGTAAAAATTCAAAAAGTATAAAAGTAGTTAATGTGGACCCAAGTTCAACATCGAGTTTCATACTCTTTTACTAATAAATATATTTATTTATTACATAAATTAAACAAATATTAGTATCTTCATATACTTTTAATTATAGTCTCTTTTGTAATTGCAAATTGCCTTAAATCTTCTTTGTTAAGTTTTATTAAAAAATGCCTTCTAACTTAGATATATCACAGTAACAAAGTAAGGTACACAAAGTGTTCACTATCTAAGATTGCTCTAGTTATCTACTATCTTTGAAGAAGTGGATATAGGATAATAATATAGAGATTTTATATAGTTAGCCAAATTGGTTTTTGATGATATCTCACTATCTACTAGGCTGACTTGAATGATCTAACAACTGTTAGATGCATCTTAACGAGCTCTACAACTTTCAATTAGTGGGCATATATAATTAACTTAGTAAAAAAAGGGTTAGATAGATGTATGCCACATTTCGCCTATAATGATTTTTATATATGATTTCTATTACAGAATTTTATATAGCTGCCAATCGTTTTTTATGCTATCTCGCTACTCACTAGGCAATTTAGATTATCTAACCACTGTTAAATGCATCTTGATGAGCTCTACAATGTTTAATTAGTGGTCATGTATCATTAACTTAGTAATAAAAAAAATTTAGATGGAAGCATGCCACACTTCGCCTATTTTTTAGTTGACAGACGGATTATCAATTAAGTAATTTAAAGCACAATAAAGGGGTAGCTTATTTTCGAATACAAAACACTAACAAGTAAAATAAATAAATATGTGTAGACAATAAATAAATATATTATAAACAATAAATAAATATGCAAAAAAAAATCAGAGTAACTTATAAAGCAATTTTTGGTTAATCGATTATAATCAAAAGTCAAATAATAAAAAGATTTCTGATTTTTATAAAATTTTTAGGGTATGCGTTTTTGATCTGCTGAACAAGGTTACTTAAATGATTTTAATTGATTTGCTTAGTAAACTTATAACTTTACTATATAGCATTATTCATCGATCTTTTTGTACGACAAAGAGGTAGCTTATTTTCGGGTCAAAGGCATTTTGATGTTTTGGATCAAAACTGGGGTAGCTTATTTTAGAAGGTAGCTTAGTTTCAGCAATATATGGTATTATTTGGTTTATTAGTTGTACTATTGTTACATTATCTAAGCTATAACTTTCAAAATTATCATTTTCAAAACTATTGCTATTTGAATATTTATTTTTAGAATCATCTTTTCAGGATGATTGCTATCTGAACATTTATTTTTAGAATTATTCCATTGCTATCCAAATATTGACTTTTAGAAATTTATTTATTGAATCTTTACTATCAAGTTGTTGATATTTTGAAAGCAGTTCTTCCATATACTTATGTTTTAATAAAAATAATTGTATAGTGACTCTAGTAAATATACTCATATTGAGTAGACAGCTATGTTTTTGTTGTATTTTTGGATCATTTTGGGCAATTATATATTACTCTTTTTGTTTTATATCTGGATAATAACATTAGGGCACTAATATTTACTAGGTAATATTTTAGGGAGTAGGGGGTTAAGCAAATCTTATCTTATATAAAAAATTTTAGCTAATTAAATTTAACTAAATATATTATTTGGGGTAAGTCTCTATCAATCAAGGATATTTCTCTTAAAATGCTGTCAATAATAAAAATTATAAAAAAACATAAGAATTTACTATAAACTTTAAGCCAAAGATCTAAGCTAGCTTTACTAATTAACTTAAAATTAAATTTTACAGACATATAGAACAAAAAACAAAGAAAAAATTTAGATTAAAAACTAGGTCAAAATTTTTTGATTTTTGCACTTTTTTAAAATTTAACTTCGCCAAAAACAAATATTAACTAATTTTAAATTAGCAGTTATATGTAAAATTATGCTCTAAACAACTTTACTTAGTCAATCAAAGAAGATTACCTTGTAAGAAAAATGGGTTAGCTATATGCTAAAGTTAAAATTTTTCAGTTTGTAATATAAAACCCTTTTTTGTCAAGGTAACCTGCTTTAGGCTTCTAAGTAAACTTCAGCTAGTAATTCTACTCAGTTTGAGATCAAAACACGTTTTTTTGGACCTTTTACTAAGTGAAAAATGGGTTCAAAGTTTGAAAAAAAATTTTTTCTAAAAGAAAAAATTTTTTTCGAACTTTGAACCCATTTTTTACTTAGTAAAAGGTCTGAAAAAACACATTTTATTTTAAACCGAGTAGAATTACCAGCTAAACAAGTTTACTTAGAATCCCAAAGCAGGTTACTTTGACAAAAAAAGTGATTTTATATTATAAACTGAAAATTTTTAACTTTAGCATATAGCTAACCCATTTTTCTTACAAGGTAATATTCTTTGATCGACTAAGTAATGTTGTTTAGAGCATAATTTTACACATAACTGCTGATTTAAAATTAGTTAATATTTGTTTTTGGCGAAGTTAAATTTTGAATAAGTGCAAAAATCAAAAAATTTTGATGTAGTTTTTAATCTAAATTTTTTCTTAGTTTCTTGTTCTATATGCCTGTAAAATTTAATTTTAAGTTAATTAGTAAAGCTAGCTTAGATCTTTGGCTTAAAGTTTATAATAAAATTCATATGTTTTTTTTATAATTTTTATTATAAACAGCATTTTGATTAATTTTAAGTGGAAATGTCCTATAACTGCTATAGTAAATAGATATTAGATATGAATATCAGTGACTTTATTATTTACTCAATTATATCTGATTGGTGTTTTACTATAGTTCTGCCATAAGTATCTAACCTGGTATAACTTTATATGCATTGTATATACAACCTTAAAATTTTTTCACAACAACAATAATGTAAATGCTGATCATATGTACTATTTGATAGGAATTTATCCATTTACTAGAGCAAAGTTTTCTACCCAAATTCTAAACTCTCAAAATGCCTTTTCTGCTATATAAGTAGCATAAAATATTTTTTTGCACTATCATTTCAAAGGTTTAAAGCTTGGGCTTGAAGCTATAGCAAAGTTGTAGGCTATAGTAAGTTTACTGCACTTTATTAAATAAAAGAATAGACAGAAACAAAAATTTAAATGATAAACAAAAATCTGGTCAAAATTAGATTACCACTTCATGGGAAGATCTTTAAGCTTGCGAATAACAAAGAAAATGTAACTACAGTACTATTAAAATACAATAGAAATAGAAAAACAGAATGTTAGTATTAGTTTATGTATTATTCAAAAGCATCTATGTAAAGGTGTAGCAAAATATATACTAAAACTTTTCAAACTGCTTCTCACAGAGAAGCACAAAAAAAATAGCTAAAAAGGGCAAAAGATCATTAGGATTTGACTAGGACCAGGTAATATTTTTAAATAAAAGTATTTTCTATCTGAATTAACAGCATACAAAAATCTGGTAGTGGTCTGGGCAGCATAAATTATGGTGGTCTGTGAAGCATCCATTGAAGCTCAAAGTGTAGGGTTGTTTTTTGTCTTTAGGCTTTGGTAAGCTAATTTACTTTCATTACAACTTGAATACCAAATATATAGTTAAAGTTTATGAACAAGATTTCTTTCTATTTGCTAAGCTTTTTGTGGTGCTAATTTAGATAAATAGATTTGCAAGAAGACAATAATTTGAAGCATTGTACAACTTTGTTAAGAATTGAAAAAAAGAAAACAAAGTCAAGGTCTTCCATAGCCATTTGTCTCTCCTAACCAAAACCCTATTAAAAATGTTTGAAGAATATTAAAAATTAAAATAACAAGAAAAAAATTAGAACACTTGAAGGATTAAAATTATGTTTGGTAAAAGAATAGAATAAATTAATCTACAAACTTGCTACTTGTTTAGTTTGTGTATAAAAAGGTGAGCTAAGCTTTAATTGAAGCCATAAGAATTATACAATGCATTAGAAGACTAATCAAATTATGTATTTTTTAATAAAAAAATAAAATAAAGTTTTATCTTACTTTTTTGTATTATAAAAGGTTGGATACTTATAGCAGGCACTGTATCAGCTAGGTTTTTATTTGTTTTACTGAATTTTTTGATATTAAAATATATGGTACAAACATTGTTTTAAATACTTTTTTTAAAATAAATATATAAATATATAAAAACAATTTAAGGCTATAAGTAAATTAATAATAAAATTCAAATTAAAATTATATATTAGATCAATGATTAGAATTCAAATTAGGATTATATAACAGATTTGATTGATTTGCACAGGTTGAATCAATGAATAACAGGTACATATCAGGCACATAACTGGAAACCAGTTTTCTATTATGTACCCATTATTCTACTATAAATAACTAATACATATCGGGCATATAGGATGCATATAGATAATATAACAGGAGATAGATTGATATCAGTAACATAACAATAATATACAGAGACATCATGTTATCTTACTTTTAGTCCAAATAGTGCTAAGAGTAAGATAATAGGTTGTTCATGTATATTACTGTTATGTTACTGATATCAATCTATTTTCTGTTATTTTACTTATATGCATCCTATATGCCCCTAATATGTATCAGTTATTTGGTAGATCTATAGTAGAATAATAGGTACATAACGAAAAACTGTTTCCCATTATATACCTAGTATATACCTGTTATTTATTGATTCAATCTGTGTTGATTACTGAAAAATTAATAATTTTTAGTAATATAAATAAGATATAAACAATGATATACTGTAGTCAGTTTCTTTTTTTCAAAATGCATTTTCTGGATTGCAACAATATTATATTTTCTTTTTTTTTATTTTTAAACATAGGCATATATAATTTAAATACATACAAATATTACAAAAATAATATACCAAATATAGTAATATTATAAATACAGAAAACTAGGACCCTAAAATATACATAGATAGGTCAGGTTATTATAAAATTACAAAAATAGAGAATGTCCAAAGCAGAGACAACTCATAAGGTAATGGGCCCTATTCTTAGAAACTTTTTTTGTTATATCTAAAATTTTTTTAAATGTTAATATATTTGTATAAAATTTTATATATAAAATTTATAATCTATTTATTATTTAATAATATATAAATTGGGACGATCACCTGGACCAAATTTTCCGCAGAAGAAAACAAAAAATTTTTTGTTGAAGAGTCGCATATACATTAAGTATAGTAGGATAACACAGGAATATGGTTTTATAAAGGTCAACTTTCTATTTGGGGACTTTTTTGTATTCGGCATGCAAGCCAAAAGCATCTTTTTACAAGATAACTAGCAGAAAGTAGTGCTCTTGTACAAGAAATTTTGGTGAAAGTTCATAGAAAGAATATTCGTTAACAAAGTAACCTATGGTAAAACAATGGGGAACAACAAAAAAATAATAAGTTTTCTGACTACACACTCTTTTAAATTTGCTACAAGTGACGTTTTCTGTCTCTTTGAACTTTTTGAAATTTCTAAAAAGTGGGAATTCAGTTTACCCTCTCCAAAAGATCGGCAGTGTTTACTTCTTCTAATTTGGGAACACGCCTACCAAATCAGGAAAAGTCAGGAGTGAATCTCTCGAGATAAACAATAAATGACGTGTAAGGTGTTTTAAAGAAAATCTGAAATAAAATTTCTTTCTAGAATATTCTTTTAGGCGTAGTCTATTTTTTTTCTTTTATATATAGGGTTCGTATTGGGCTGGGTCAGGTCGAATATCTCCAAGCCCAAACCCAAATCTGAAAACATTTTACAAACCTGAAATTCAAGTTCAGACTGATAAAAACTTCCAGGTTCAGGTTGGGTCGGGCCTGATTATTTTGTAAACTCAGCCCAACCTTGCCCAAATTTATTATGTGTTTAAAAATTTAAGCCAAAACCCAGTAACCCAATTATAGCTGAATTCTGAATTGGGCAAATTTCAATTGTGGGGCATGATATATCTGTTCCTTTTTATAAGTAATATATAGATTTGAAATTTATATATATATAAATTATTGAACTAGGTCGGCTCGATTCTAACTAGTAACATCAATTTACTGACTTTTGGAATTCTTGAACAGGGTACCCCGTTTGAGAATTAGTAAGAGTAGGGTTAGAATTAGCATATTGGTTTAATAATAGTTTTTAAACTGGGTACCCTGTAGAGTTGTTGGTGAAACTAGTTAGTTTCACTAGAATGCATCAGTGCACCATGGTGCACTATCAGTACACTGTTGAAAATTTGAGTTTTTTTATAATTATCGGTGCACCAGTTTTGGTGTACCAGTCTCGGTGCACCATGGTGCACCATTGAAGATTAGTTTTACCTGCAACTCTAGTACCCTGTTTAAGAATTCCAAAGTAGGGTAGCCTGATTTTGAAGTCAGGACAGCCAGACTCCTCCAATCTGGAATACAACAGATTAGAATAGATAATATACTTTTATGTTAGCATATGGGTAGGGTTAGAATTAGCATATTGGTTTAATAATAGTTTTTAAACTGGGTGCCCTATTTAAAAATTCCAAAGTCGGGTAGCCCGATTTTGAAGTCAGGACAGCCAGACTCCTCCAATCCGGGATAAACAGATTGGAATGGATAATATACTTTTATGTTAGTATACTGTTCACTTTTATTTTAAAGCAAATAGATTCACATCAAAAATAAAACAGAGCTGTCCAAGACTCTGCTAAAGAGGTCAAAATAGGGTAAACTTGCTCTATTATTTCATTATAATATTTATAGTAGTAATGTTTCATTTCTTAATATAATGAAATCAAGACTTTAAATCAGTAATTAGTCCATGATGAACAGCTAAATAAAAAGTGTTACCCAGATTCGGTGGGTAGGTTATGTAAAGCCTCTTGTATTTTTTTAACTTTCTTTGTTTATTTTCAACTTGGTAATCTCCTGCTTCTAATTTGTGAATACTTTCTAAAGCACAAAAATAACAATGCATTCTGCAGTTTCACTAATTAGACAGATTTTTTTATCCCCTAAATATTAAGTAAAGAGGGATATCGTGTGAAGCAAAAAATACTGGCAAAAAAAGCTGATAAAAAATATACTGTACCACACTGAGCAAAAGACCCCAGGTCTAATACAACATCAGCAAATTTATAATAGCGTAATCTTACGTAGGATCTTACAAACTGTAATATAAGCAAAATATTACGTAATATATTTCGAAATATTTCGAAATATCAAATTTTCGCAATATTACGAAAGTAATTTCGAAATATTTCAAAATAGGTTACGAAATATTTCGATCCCTTTCAAAATATTTTAGGACTAGGAAACCAAGCTGGATCAGGATCAGTAGATCTGTAACCTGGATCGCGCGTTAGACTGATTTTTCGAAATAGTTCGAAATAGTTCGATGATATTCAAATTCTGTACTTCAAGATCAGATTAGATCTTTTGTTTATAACTAGATCTTCTATTTTGTTTTTTTTCGCTTTTTTGTTTTTATTTCATTTCGTTCGTTTTATTTTTTGTTTTCGTTTCATTTTTTTGTTTTCATTTTTTTATATTTTTATTTTCTAATTTTTTTAATTTTATTTTTTATTTCAGCACCTTTGCAAGAAGACATACAACTTTTCGAAACCTTGCGCATGTCTACTCAGACTTCTGACACTTTCAAGAACACCAAGAACGCTTCTTTAGAGAAATGATTTAGTTAGGCGCAAGTTTTCACAAGTTTTCACAAGGTTTTGCAAGTTTGTGCAAGTTTTCGCAAGGTTTCGCATCATTTATTTTTTCGTTTCGTGTTTTTGTTTTTGTTTTTTTTTTGTTTTATTTTAAAATTTTTTTTATTAATTTATTTTATTTCAGCACTTTGTGAGAACAGAACCCTTACTTCCACAAAAAAACAACCCAGACTTTTTCAGCACTTTGCGACTTTTTTGGCATTTTGCAAGAATATTAACACAGCTTTCACAATTTCAGAATTTGCAAGAACGCGAACTCTTACGAAGATTTGGGCTTCGTTTATTTTTTTTTATTAGTTTGCTTACACTTTTGGTTTTTTTGTTTTTTTTTTTACTTATTTTTTTAATTTTTATTTTAGTTTATTTATTCCTAACTCCTTCGAACCTTTGCGACTTTCCTTGGCAATTTGCAAGAACACCAACACTTCTAAGAAATGTTTTTTATTTTAAAGTTTTTAGAAAAAGAGTGCGAAACGAAGTTTATAGCCAAAACAAAAGAAGTAGTCAAAGCGAAGACAATAGAAAACAAAGAAGCGAAGATAATAGCTAACTGTAGTTGAACGAAAATAAGTTTGTAGGGCTAGTTTTTTGTATATAGTGATAGAATTAGATGCGAAGTAGTGCGAAAGTAGTTAAAATAATATATAATAATGTAAAAACAATACTATAAAAAATGTATAATAATTAAAATATAATATATAATATAATATGTATAATATATAATAATAATAAATAAAAAAATGTAAAATTTTATAGTAAATTGCGAAACCTTGCGAAATAAAGCGAAAACCTGTAAAAAAGCATGATCATGTGAATATGTATATCGTTTGTTTATTTTTTTAAAAATTTTAAAAATTTGCAAAAATTTGCCAAATATTGCGAAACAATGCGAAAAGATCCAAAATATTGCGAAACAATGCGAAAATATCAAAATATTACCACCTGCACGTATTAGTTTATTGATATGCGCATTGTTGCGATTTATTTCGAATTATTGTGATGTAATATTGCGTAATTTTTTACATATGTATTTCGTAATATTCCGTAATTGAAAATTGTGAAAGATTTCGCGTCGATTCATAATTCTTGCGCAAGTTTTGGGCGTAATAACTTACGTAAGATTATATTTATATAATTCACTGATGAAAATTCCTGTTCAAAAACTTACAAAGTACCCATGGGTATCTCATTCGATAATGGGTATTTTGTGCAGTAGGATCTTTTGACAAGGGTATTTTGCGTGGGGTATTTGTGGGTGTCATACAGATTACTGTTAATCATGCACTTATTTTTTAATTGAAAACAGTTCGTCAGTACTGTTTCAAAATAGCTATGTTTGAATTTTCACTAAAAAATCGCTTTTTTTTTTAAAAAAAAATTCAGTTTTTTTTTTTTAAAAAAAATCAGGGTTTTTTTAAAAAAAACTCTGCTTTCTTTTTTTTTTAAAAAAAAAACTGCTTTCTTTTTTTTTAAAAAAAAAGTGATTTTTTTAGTTGTACACAGTATTTAAAGACATTATAGGATGCGAATTAGTGCAGAGAAGAAGCAAGCCAACGGAGGAGCTGTTAAGCCTAGTCATCCTTATGATTGGGCTTGTAATAGAATTATTTCACCTTCGCCATACACGTTCTGACAGCAATTATCCTAGTAGATTAAAAAAAAATTGTTCTGCCTTTTTTTTTTTTACCTAAAAAAGGTTTCCTTTTTTAATAGTTAAATCACATTGTTGCGGTTTGCATAATTTTGTGACCCCTTATGATTAATTTTTTTATTGATTGCAATCACGATTGCTAGCAATAACGATCATAATCAAATCATGATATATGTTGTGTATAAGACCCTCCCACATAAAATACCCCTATACTAGATTTTTTATGTTACACTATTGCATCGCATTTACTATCATTAAGACGCTGCAATGTTGTTTATTAAGCACAATCATTTTTATTCAAGAAATATCAGAAGTTAAAGTTTGATCTTACAGATTGAACCTCTTATAATTGACTTTACATTATATTATTGTTCTATTACGAGATATTACTAATTACGATTTACTCTAAATCTATCAGATATTATTAAATTCATATAAAAATTGATCTTTTAAATATTTTAAAATGTATCAACTTATCTAGACTTGCCTGGAAATTTTCACTAGTTATTTATATAAAGCCAAAGAATAAGACTATATTTTTCATTTTTTTATTAATATGTGGGTTCTAAGTATTCATCTTATAGAATACTTGAATTAGGACAAAAAAATTATCAAAAAAAAAAAAAAAAAAAAAAAAAAACCGATTTTTAAAAATATTTTAGGTTTTATAATAGTTAAATATAGTATATAGTTAAGGTTGCTCTCAAGCACCAACACCTCGACCACTATCAAATCTCATTGAGATGCTACAATATACCCGGGTCTTTTACAAAATCCTGGATCAAATAATTGCAAAGTACCTGGGTATTATACTTGGTGAAAAAAAGATGCCATGTAAAATACCCAGATTTTTTGCATGGGGGTACTCAGAAAGAAGGATCTTTTGCTCAGTGCAGTATGGTATATATATATATGACAAAAAATGCCAAAAAAGACTAAAGGAAATCAATTACAGGTTTAATTCCTGCCCCATTCATCTATGCCATTTGACCAATCTTGACCGCATATTAGCATCTCAGCTGAATCCAGAGTAAGTTTCAACTAATAATCATTTCTGATTCTTCTAGCTGTACTAAATACCTGAATATAAAATTTAGGTTAGTTTGTTATTGAAAATATAGATAGCAAAATTGAACTTTAAAGTCTGCTTACAGATTCAGATGCCACGGAGGTCAATGGAATCACAAGGATATCTTGTACTATTAAAGACACAGTGGAATATTTTGGTGCATTTGTTTTCCACCAAACTAATATATCAAATATCCCTGAGCGAGGACAAGGAAAAAGTGGATCAGCAAGATATTGCTCAAGTTTATTTAAATTTGCTTTAGTATTAGCTTTATTGTCAAGAAAGGCATAAAAGTCTCACATTTCTTCATCCTGAATATTTGAAGAATTATCAAACACTACAGTATCATCAGCTACATACTGCCTATAAGTTAAATTAAAGATAGTCATAACTCTATAATAGTAAATAATTAATGAAAGTTAATATCTGATATATATTTAAATTATCATATGATTTCGTGAACATGTCCATGAAATCATATGATATTTCAAATATTTGCTTAATTTTTTTGATTAGACTAGTGATGCAGTAGATCATCCCAATGAATTTTTGAAATACGACAAATTCTTAATAAAAAGTTATGCCACACCGTAACTTTTTATTTAAAAAATATATTGGAACTTCATTGGGACAAATTTACTGCATCACTAGATTAGACTCAAAAAAATAATACTTACTTCGATTTAATTAAAGCTAACTTTTCTTCAACTTCAATACATGAAAGGTTCATTTTATAATTATACATATAGGTTAAAAACGCCATCTTGTAATGGGGATCTAGTATCAAGGCAATGCAGTGCATTTTTATTGTATTCGTCCAGTACTTATTAAATTTGTTTTGCATTGGGCTTACTATTTGAAAAAGAAAGGAACCAATATTAGCAGTATTTCATTCAAGGTGCACTCTAATTCTTAACAATTCAGAAAGAAAAATATTTGCTGTGGAGTAAGTGCTTCCTAATATCGTATTGGTAACTAATTAAAATGTAGTATTATTTAATTTGTGCTCATATTAAAGTACTTGAGCTAATTTAATTCGCATTACTTACTTTTGTAAAAAGGTTTTAAAAATTGCAGAGACGCTCTGCTTTTTCCCAATTATCATCCAGAGGTGCAATTAGTTCAAAACTGACATCTCTAAATGCAAGACGTTCAAATATACTTCTATATGGGATTGTAGATAACAGCATTATGAATGTCGAATACCAGCAGGTGATCATGTCAAGTGTTGGTCGTAGGCTTGAAACAAGTTCATTACGAAATCAAACAACACAATCTTCGAAGTTTTGCTATCTACGTCCTGTACTGTAAATCCACTTCACACAGTCTTAGATCTATAACACCAACTACAAGTAAGTAAATCAGCTCTCTTTAACCGAGCCCATAAATTGGTAAACCGGTTTGTTCATCTATTCATTTAATACTTCTGACTGGAACTTCTCGTAAGTTTTCTAATTTTCTACTTGCTCGGCATTTTGATAAATCATTAAGCCAGTGTGCATATTAGGGTCTAATTTGCCACTAAATACTCATTTCATAAGAAAACTGAAAGTAGTAGAGAAGCTATAATGAATTAAAAAGTTAAAATTTTATTCAAATAACTATATTGGTTATATTAAAATTTTAATTTACTTACATTTAGAAGAATAGAAGGTTGACTTTGAATAAAATTAAACCAAATTGTGGTATACAACTCTACATAAAACCATACAAAATAAAGTTTTTTCAATCTGCCAAATTTTGAAAATTGTTATAAAATTAAAAAATGGCTTGTTTTAATATTTTTATATTTACTTTATCTAGTGCTCAAAAGAAGCATCATGCATACTAATCGAATGCCTTTTTATCCTTTGCTATATCTTTATTATATTTTTAAATTCCTAAATAAATGCTTCTATCCAGCAGATTTTAACTACTAATTAAATGCTTTTTTTTTTTTTTAATTCTAGAAGGCCGATAGTTCAATAATGTTAGCAAAGTTTAAATATTCACAGCACATTCATAGCAAAATCCAGAACAATATTAAATACTATTTGTGTGATTCTTGTACTTTCTTAGCCAATTTGATTCTTTTGAACATTATCTAATCTATTAAAATGAGTCAGCTCAGTTACATCTTCATAGTTTGTAGCTTTAAGTTGAAAAACCTTAATACAATCATCAATATTTTTTTTCTTCTTGCCTATTTTTACATGTCTAACCCCAAGCTAGCATGTGCTATGTTGGTTATAATATGCCAAAAAAATTTTTAGAATAAAATTCTAATTTGAAGTTCGTTATATTTAAATTTAAAAAAAGGGATCCCTTAAATTAAGGGGACACAACATACATGTGATTTATAGTAGTCTGAGTTAGGATATATTTTTAGTAGTGTATATAGTGTACATACCTATTAGTTAATTTAATAATAGGAACTGGACCAGTTTAGAGAGAGCTGACCGTGTTATATTTGGAATTCAGCTAAAAATCTTAAAACTATTTTACTTACCTTATCTACAACATCTTTAACTATTTTAAGTCCACTGGTTACTATAAGGTTTAGTATATGGATACAACAATGTTGATGCAACAGGATTCCATTTGCGACGAGCATATTTTGTTTATCTAACTTGCGCTTTATACAGGTCATAGCAGCATCATTGCTGGTTGCGTTATCTAAAGTAACTGCCAATATATGTTCAAGTATCAATACACATATACCTATAAAGAAATTGGCAAAATTACTAAATACTGTACTTGCTTTAGATATAATATCCCAATTCTCGAGACACTTAAAAAATATATCACTGATACAGTGTAACCCTGCAATAGTCACATTCGCATTAGTCACAATCTTGCTATAGTCACCTTAATTTTCTATTTAATTATATATACTATATATAAATTTTAGCTCGCATTAGTCACAATCTCACAATAGGCACATAGAAAGTCCGATTTTGGCATGTGACTATACGGGGTTTGACTGTAATAGCCCCTGTGTGTAGTGAAGGAACTAATTTAAATGCTAAGAGTAGTTTTTGGAGGTTCCAAACTTTATCGATAAAATGGCCTAAAAAAGCATAACAATTAAGCAACTATATAGGGGTGGCAATCAATTAATCAACAATTACTTCACCGACATAACATTTCACTGACAATTAATTACCAACATGTTCATTTTACAGACAGTTTACTTCACCGAAGCTCATTTCACCGACAAAGTAATTCTGGTTATTGTCATTAGGGTCAGAGTAGAATTAGGTAGAATTAGGGCTAAAGATAGGTGCTTTTGAAAAAAAACTTGTCAGTGAAATGAACTTCGGTGAAACAAACTGTCGGTAAAATGAACTTGTCGGATGAGTATTTGTCGGTAAAATGTTATGTTGGTGAAGTGATTGTCGGCGAAATAATATGGACTCACTATATAGAAACTTATAAATAAATGTAAATATTTATACCTGTTACAGCCATATATCCAAGATTTTAGTTTGAAGTCCATAAATCAGTAGTAAAACTTAAATGTTTGGGTGCTTTCTGTATTGCTATATAAGCTTTTGCCTTGAGATCTGTAATATGATCTTTACAATCTTCGCGAGTTGTTTTTTTACCCATTATTTCAAACTGTGGTCATAAGTTTTTGACAAATTTTATAAACCCCTTATGCTCAACCATATAAAAAGAATATCCATACATGACGATCATATCAGCTAAATTGTCCCGACTTTGTTCTTGAAAGAATTTGTAAGTAGTAACATCTATCGAAGAAGAAAATTGCAGTTCTTGTTGCATACATCTTTAATTGGTGATCCACAAGTCAACCAGAGAGTGGTCATAGTGAAACGTAACGCGGATTACTTATAGAAATTAGGGTTTTGTGAATGTGGAGTGCACGCATCTAAAACTTTTTTTTATACTAAGTTAATCACTCTTCTGACTTAAAAGACTTTTATAGAGCTCGTCAAGACGCATCTAATAGTGAGTAGAACGTCAAAATCGGCCTGGTAGGTGCTAAGATATCTTTAAAAAACGTTTCTTTTACTATATAAAATTTCTTTGCAAAAATAGTATTGTTTGTAAAGAAATTTACATAGTAAAAGAAACGTTTTTTAAAGATATCTTAGCACCCACCAGGCCGATTTTGACGCTCTACCCATTATTAGATGCATCTTGGCAAGCTCTACAAAAGTCTCTTAAGTCAGAAGAGTGATTAACTTAGTATAAAAAAGTTTTAAATATGTGCACTCCACATTCGCAAAACCCTAATTTCTATAAGCAATCCATGTCACGTTTCACTATGACCACTCTCTGGTTGACTCGCGATTACCAATTAATATACTTATTACATTTGGTATGTTTTAGATGCCAGATCAAAGAACTTGTTCCTATTTTATTATCGTATTTCAATTTAGTCTTACAATACGTGCATTGAGCATGGTCCGCTAGTAATTATAAATATTTTAATAAATAATTGTTAAACAAAATGTATAATATAAATTTTTTTTACTCTTACGTGGCAAGTTATCCTTAGTGAAATGTCCTTCCTGAAACACCTATGATTGTTCTCTGCCAACCTTACGCTTTTTAGTAGCAGAAACCACTTCGGAGACTACTTTAGTATTTTTATTTAAGACCATTTCAATATTTTTACTTTCACTAACAGGATCTATACTCATTTCTATATGAGCAATCTCATAGACTACGATATATAGTTACTTCTTTTTAATTTTAAAAAAAAAATTTTCAACAAAAATGCTAATCTCCTTTTTATTAAATTATCTTATTTTCACATGTTTCATTTCTTATTTGAAATCACAAACTTTATTTCTCCATCAAAAAAAAATAGGTTCTAATCAAAATTAAAAAATTAAAAATCGAAAGAAAAAAATTTTAAGAATTTTGATGTACTAAAAATTTTGTTAATTCCTATAGTAGTAAGTGCAGATTTGATTAGATTAAAGTCTATATTAGTAATAGTTAGTATCAAAAATAAATAAATATAAAAGTTTAACTATATTTATACTAGTTTAAACTTGTAATTAAAGTTTTTATTTACTAAAATAGTAGTAATATCTAACTAAAAATTATAATAGGTTGTAGCCAATAGGAACTACAGTATTATTGGGCTGTACTGGGCTTATTTACTAAGCCCAGCCCGGGTTCAATATTTAATAAACCCAACCCAAACCCGGCCCACTATACAAATAAACTTTAAATTTAAACCCGACCCATGCACAAACCTGGCCTAATCCTAAAACCCGCAGGTTTAGCCCAGCCCAATACAGACTCTACTTATATGTACATATAATACTTTGGCGAGGCGTTTCCTTGCGCAGTATTATATAATTTTTATCACTAGTTAGTATCATTTTTTCTTTCTTTTGTTTTTTCTTTTTCTGTTTCCACATGTCAGGATTAGCTTCTTTTCTTTGATTTTTCTTTTTTATATTGGTTTATTCTTTTTGTATAGTCTGTTTTTTTGGTAGTTTCTTTTTTACTTTCCCTCTTTTTCATTTGCCCTTTATAAAGAAGGAAGAATTTTAAGAAAAGGATTACAATCCTGATACGGCATTAGCAAACCGGTCAGTGATGTTTGGGAATCAAGTCTTAACAAGTATTGGAACATCGACGGAGACGAATTTGTGAAATGGCAAGTTGCATCTGGGTACTTTTGTATCAAGTGAGTCTTTATTTGGGTGTAATTTGATATACTGTATACGTACTTCAGTATGAACACTAGTCACTATGCATTTACTATAAAAAAAGTCAGAATTATCCAGACTAAAAAAAAAAATATATATATATAAATTGTATTAGATTTATATATAAAAAATTTTTTTTTAATAAGCTTAAAACTTTGTAAAATTTGATTAAAATTTGACTATTGGCTCCTATTTCTAGAAATCTAATATAACTATTCTAAAAAATTAAAAAAAATTTTGAAATTAAATTTTATTTTTATTATTATTTTTTATGTTAGGTTGTTCTTTTTTTTTTTTGCTGCTCTCTGTTATTTTTTTGCTCTTATTTCTTAAGTTTTTGTTAATTAATATTTACTTTATCTGGTATTTTGTATAAGTTGATTTACAAAATTGGATAATAAGTTTTGATCTACTGGTCCTTTTAGATGGTTTTGCTACCAAAATGGTTGTCTCATTGAGACGATTCTAACAAGCTCAAATTGTTAAAATCTAATTACAGGATCCAAGATCATCACGATTTTGTATTATTTTATTAGTAAATTTTATATATTAATAAAATGGTAAATATGGTTCTATGTTTATACAAATAGTTAATTTTATGCAACATGATATATTCTAACTTATATATATGGAGTGTCTTCAATTAAAAGGGCCCATTTTTACATATATTTTATTTTGAGATATTTGAGTTTAATTATTTGTTTTGATTTTCGGACTGATCCGGGATCAATCAAATTTCACGATATTGATTGGTTAAAGACGGCAGGTGACTATCGGGTAAACTCGTGACGTGTTGGCTCTATGCAGCCTCATGTAATTTTTCTTTTTACATTATCTTGATTTTTTATTATGTAATTCGACTTTCATTTATAATTAAAAAAAGTCAATCATGTCAAAATTTATATGAATTTAACGAAAACTCATTTTTCAAAAAAATGTAAAAATGGGCCCTTTTAATTGAAGACACCCCATATTTGTAGAGAATGCCTATTTTTACCATAGTATTTTGCTATTTCCACTATGGTTATATGAAAAGTTTCTATTTTTAGATTTTAATATAATACCGTATATTGTTAAAAATAAGCTACCCCCAGTTTTGATCCAAAAACATCAAAATGCCTTTGGCCTGAAAATAAGCCACCCTTTGTCGCACCAAAAGATATTTAACAAAATTTTTAGTTCCGAAAATAAGCTACCCCCACGATCGATAAACGTTGCTACATAGTAAAGTCTAAATTTTACTAAGTAAATCAATCAAAGTCACATAGTAACCTTGTTCAGCAAATCAAAATATGCATACCCTAAAAATTTCATAAAATTTGGAGAACTTTTTATTATTTGATTTTTAATTTTTACTTTCAACTGTTTTTTTTTTTTAAAAAAAAAACTGTTGAACGTAAAAATTAAAAGTCAAATAATAAATAGTTTTCTGATTTTTATGAAATTTTTAGGGTATGCGTATTTTGATTTGCTGAAAAGGTTACTTATACGACTTTGTTCAATTTGCTGTAAAATTTAGACTTTATTATATAGCGATTATAATCGATCGTTTTATAAACTACCTCCAATTTTTTTTTGCATGTTTATTTATTGTTTATAACATATTTATTTATTGCCTATTTATTTATTGTCTACAGCATATTTATTTATTTATTTTACTTGTTAGAGTTTGTGTTTGAAAATAAACTACCACTTTGTTGTGCTTTAAATTACTTAAAATAGTAAATAACCCAAAAATAAGCTACCCACAGTTTTTTTTGTTAAAAATCAGCAAAAAAAGGTAGCTTATTTTCGGCAACATACGGTATTGTATATTATAATTTTAATTATCTTTAATTGACCCAACTTGATTTAGGTTACCAAAACAAAACTAGTGTAATATACATGATATTAGCGGCTGCAACCAAAAATTATTTTTGCGAAAACAATGCACTGGGCTTTTGTGTAATATGCATGCATATGTTGTGTAACTAGTATATATACTATAATTGGATATTGCTTTGAACACTTAGTTTTTAGGGTTTCTAGATTTAGGGTTAGGGTAGACCGGAATTATGTCTAACACTGCCAGGGATTATTATGATAGTTAGTGTTCCGCAGATCCAATCTGAAGATCCAGATTCGATTCAGATCCGGTAGTCAGATCGGATCCAGATCCATAATTTATAGAAACTGCCAATATTCGAATTCATATTGAGGATCTGATCCAAAAGAACTGTTGGATCCGTTCATGTTGATTGGATGTATTTAGTAGACTCTGATTGGTTAATTTAGTGATTGAGAAAGTCACTTAGGTGATTTCTGATAGGATGATATTCGTATGATTGGCAGGACCCCGGACATCTCTCATATAGGTCATAACTGATCTACATGAATTTAGAAGTTTTTGCTACCTCTAAAATCAAGTAAATTTGCTTAAAGTTGGATTATTACATATAAATTTTATAGTAATTTGCTAAAAACTTAATTATAACATCTAGTATTGGGTAAAAAAATATAGAGCAAATTTTTTTTTATTTGAATTTTATGGATCCATAAAATTCAAATAAAAAAATTTTCATTGAATTTGATTAGATAGTTGCTAGGATACCTTCGCTGAAGTTTTAGAAAAAATCAAAACTTCCATCAAAAACAAGCTGCACCAAAGTTTTCTAAAACTTTGAGTGAAGGTATCTTAGCAACCATCTGATCAAATTCGATAAAAATTTTTTTATTTGAATTCTATGAATCTATACAATTCAAATAAAAAAATTTTCATCAAATTTAATTAGGTGTAGTGATGCCACTGAAATTGATTTTTGAAAAAGGCCTATTTCGTCTTCATTAGAGAAAATTAAAATTTTTTATGCAAATAAATTTATATAGATATATTCTTTATAATTTCATCTATTCAAAAAAAACATCAAATAATTTCGTCTTTTAAGTAAAATAGGTTAAAAACAATTTCATCTTCAAATTTTAATTTTGGGTTTTAGAACCCGAAATGCTTTTGTCCTCATATATAATCAGGTGGTTGCAGAGATATCTTGATCAAAGTTTTAGAGAATTTCAAAACACATATCACATGACAAATAGTTTAAATTTGTTGACAAAATTTTGATCAAGGATATCTCTGCAACCACCTGATCAAATTTAATAAAAAATTTTTTACTTATTCTACGGTTCCATAAAATTTAAATAAAAAAAATTTTCATCAAATTTGATCAAGTGGTTGCAAAGATATCCTTGATCAAAGTTTTGTCAAAAATTTAAACGTATTTGTCATTTTATATACGTTTTGAAATTCTCTAAAACTTTGATCAAAGATATCTCTGCAACCACATGATCAAATTTGATGAAAATTTTTTATTTAAATTGTATGGATTCATAGAAGTCAAATAAAAAATTTTCATCAGATTTGATTAGGTGGTTGCAGAGATATTTTTGATCAAAGTTTTAGAGAATTTCAAAACGTATATCATATAACAGATACGTTTAAATTTTTGACAAAATTTGATCAAAAATATCTTTGCAATCACTTGATCAAATTTGTTAAAAATTTTTTAATTTAAATTTTATGATCCATAGAATTAGTAAAAAAATTTCATCAAATTTGTTTAGGTAGTTGCAGAGATATCCTTGATAAATGTATCTGTCATATGATATGCGTTTTGAAATTCTCTACGATTTGATCAAAAATATCAATGCAACCACCTGATCAAATTCGATGAAAATTTTTTTATTTGAATTTTATGGATCTATAAAATTCTAATAAAAAATTTTCATCAAATTTGGTCAAGAACTTGTAGAGATATCTTTGATGAAAAATTCTTTTATTTCTATAAAGTATATTATAAAGAAGCTGTGCCAAATGAAAAAAGCTATAATGGAATAAATATTTAACCAAATAACTTGAAATTTTAGAAAGCAAAATTTTAGCCTATTTTCTATTGATTATATTAGTGTGCAGTAATTTGTTTCATTTGACTTGTAAAAATCTAGCCTGTAATAATTATTTTTCTGTTTTCATCAAAATTGAAAATTTTAGAAAATTCTGAATCTGGATGCAAATTGAAAAATTATCATAACTTCATCAATATTAATCTGTTTTTGATGAAATTTTAATTAAAGACTCTCGAATACCTATTCTATCAACTTACTAAGTCATATTTTGAGGTTTTATTTTGAGAAAGTGCTTTGGAAGCATTTGAAGTTTGAGGAAAAACTTGCAAAAACGTATGCATCCAAATTTACAAAAATGTATGCATCCAAATTTACAAAAACGTATGCATCCAAATTTACAAAAAGTTAATATCTTCACAGTTTTTAATATTTTTTCATGAAATTTGAGATTCTATTAGTCAATGTTATGTGCTACAAAGTCTTGTTATAAAATTATTTTTAGTTAGCATAGTAAAATTTTTTGTAAATCATCGCCAAACAGTGGGTTATTTTGAAAAAGCAAAAAAACATATTACAAAGAAACTGCATTGAAATTGCTTACAAGAACTTTCATCAAAGATATCTCCATGAGTTTTTGACCAAATTTAATAAAATTTTTTTATTTTAATTTTACAAATCTATAGAATTCAAATAAAAAAATTTTTAAAAATATTATGATTTCAAAATTTTACAAATTAATTCTAACTTTGTGCTCTAAAAAACTTATTCAGCATATTAAAATACATGATGCTAGTATATTTAATTTTATATTTTTTGAAAATTTTAGAGAAGATACTAACTACATAATAACTATTACAATTATTATATGAATTACTAACTAATTTGCTTAATGATAACACGCGCAATTGCATTACATAATGATTTGTTTATCGACATACAATCACGATTAATGATCATCATACATATGCAAGTTGCTATTGATACTAAAGCCTGATTACATACTACAACTATATTTACTTATTTTCAATTATAATTAATTATAAATTTGCTCTATATAGCTATTAATGACTTGTTATATCTGGATCGATCATTATAGCATGACTTAACTTGTTATAATAATTCTTGCAAAATGTGGGTAAATTGCTAAAAATAAAATATAACATGTGTAAAATCTTAGAAATTCGCCAAAATATTCAATTATGACCCTTTTTAAAATTAACTTCAATTTGCTAAAATTTAAATTTGGACCTTCGATCAAATTTGAATCAATTTGCTAAAAAAAAAATATAACATATATCAGAGATGTCCGAGGTCCTTGATTGGCTAATTTATATAAGTTACAAGTCTTAAATTTTGCAATTATTGTAGACCTTGTTATTATCAGTGAAGCTTTACATTTAATTTCATATTCAAATTGTAATTCTATTTTATTTTAATTTTCCTCAAATACTACTAGATATCCGCTATAACCCTTAGTTTATATAATAATGAGCACAATACTACTCATTTATAATATATAGATCTGCTACTAAAATAAACCTAAACTATGATTACAACTGCTTACTCAACGATTTAACTCTATAATAATAATTAACATTACATTCTCAAAAAGTACTATCATTTGCTGGATGACCAGAGGTAATTACACATAATGTCAACCAATTATATATTGTCAGTTGTGTAACTATATCAGATCCGGATCTGAATCCGGATCTTTAGAGTCGAATCCGGATCTGAACATGGATCCGATTCGATTTTTCGGATCGGACCTGGATCTTTAAAAATATCTGTCCAATTCGATCTGTGCGGAACACTAATAATAGTACCCACTAGCATTAAGCTTAATGCTAGCTGAACCAGGGTTAACTTACCAAAATAAGATCTGTATAACATTATACAACATTAGCAGGGTATAACCAAAAATTATTTTTGCAAAAACAATGTACCGGACTTTGTGTAATATAAGTGCATATATTATTTTGAATTCTAAAAATAAAAAATCTTGTATTACTATAGTAAAAATAGCAAAATACCATAGTGGTAATAGAAACCCTCTATTTGTATTCACATGATTTGTTTGAAAAATTTGTGTTTTATAGTTTATTGTGACAAAAAATAAAAAATTTCTAGCAATAGGAGTATTTCTAGGAATAGGGCCTATTATCTTATTTAATAATTTTTTTAATTAACTTTAGGTTAGGGTTGTTTTATATTAGAATTAGATTAGGTTTTGGATAAATATATAAGCAAATTGCCTTCCTAACATTTTTGATTAACATATCGAGTTAGGTTTAGACTGACGTTTTTTGTATTTTTCAAGGTTTTTGTTTCTCTTTCATTTTGCTTCACCAAAGATCATCAAAATTCTATAATTTGATTAGCAGTTGATCACAGGATTTGTTTCTGCTTTAGATAACTCCAAAAATAGAAAGATCTATAGAAAATTCTTCAAAAATAAACAAAAAAATTTCTATAAATTAAAAAGATCTATATAAAAAATACCAAAAATAAGCAAACAAATATATAACCTATCTATATATATTTCAGGGTTCTAAAAAACTACTAAAGATATATACAGAATTCTTTGAAAATTCATAACTTTAGTAATTGTTGAATATCTTCATACTTTTTTAAAAAAATATTAGAAAAAAGTTAAGATAATTATAAAAATTTTAACAAAATAATACATTTTATATATGGATTAAAGCAAAATTCTTCAAATACTTGTGATTTATATTATATAAACATCTCTAATGAAACAAAGTTCTTTGAAAATTTAAAGATAAACATGTTAAAGCCATAACGAAAAAACTATTATCAACTATGTAAATCAATATTCAAAAAAACATATATACAGTTAAAAAAGACAAACAATATATATTAAATACAAAAAAAAAGAAATAAGGGTAATATTCTACAAAAAAATATACTAGTACACTAAATATTTATAAATATATTTTTGAATAAAATAAAAATTCTTCTACATATTTTTTTAATATACTATATGTTTATTTTTTTATTTAACTAAATATATTATAATAATATACACAGATTGAACATGAAAATATCAGACAAACTATCTGCTATCTGATATTTCTATATTACATAACGATAGTTTAACAAAATATTGTTAAACTAAACAACTGGTTGATATGTTGCCAAAATTTGTTTGATATTTTGATTTTTTATAAGAAGATTTTAGATAAATATCAAAAAGGCCAATATTTTAAAAAAACTTAGATGATATTTTGGTTATTATATCGGGAAAATTTTGATCAGATATCGGCTAATATCGGCTAACATGGCTAGCTTATGTTGAATGAAAGTGCATTATAATATCAGTGATAGATCTGTGAGGTTTCTGCTATTTTTCTAAAAATACCGGCTATCTGATATTTGTATACATCGATATCGATATAATAAATTAGACTCGAAATGTTAAGATCATGAGCGTAAATAGAAATTTTTATCATCCAGATATTCAGATGATTCTCTTAGTTAAAGATTCTTCAGTTAATAACATACAAATAAAGAATTAGTATTTTACGGCTTTAAGCAATTATTATATAAGAGAATGTATATGTATGTAGTCTTTAATTTTAGATGATTTCATATAATATATATTAGATTGTGAACTAAGGGCAAGAGCAATCTTTATATACTTTATCATTTCTCATAATGTTTATACTAAGATAGTAATGTTTATATTATTAAATATGATACATACATGCTTTCCGGCAAGCAACTCATTCTATCAAGTTTATACAAGCACCAAAATATCGAGTATATATACATGCTAATATAGTGACAACATAATGAACTGAACAAATATTAAAGAAAAATATATGACGCAATTATTTGTTATAATATAAATATCAGATAGCTGATTTTTACATATACATAATGTATAGTATATTTATATAATTTATAATAAATTAAAAATACAGTAGTAATACAATAGATTAATATATAGATAATAATAGATTATCATGTAATACAATGCAATATGCATTATATATTGTACTTTCTATTTAATGGGATTACTGATATATAATCCTGATGCTTTTTTGAACCAACAGTAAATGTTCCTGCTACAAATCTTCCCAGTATGTTATGTACCGGAATTATGCAATCACGATCTATATCATAAAAATCATTATGGCATAATTCCATGTTACAAAGCTTATTGTCTTTTTTGCCGATACTAAGATAACACCTTAAATTCTCATTTTGTATTTTTTTATACTACAAATATAGGCGAGGCTGTGCTTTGTTGATTCTTCTGAATGATCAAGATAATGTTCAAAAAAGAGCTAAACCTGGCCCAGATACGTATTTACTTTATTTTTATCAGCAAATTTTTCAGGAATTCTTGATGAATTTTCATATCTTTTAGAAAATGTAGAACTGAAACTTCATCACTTATTCGTATTCTTCTATATTGGTTTATTATAGATAATATGCCTATCGACTAGGGTGTGTGGCACGGCTAAAAAATTTTGCATGCCACATGGCATGCCATTTGCCAAAGTTTGTGCCAAAATGACACCCTGGCATGCTACCGAAGCACGTGACCGATAAGTTCCAATTTGATTGGTCGATTATTGTCTTATATCAATTTTATTTATACTTTTAATATGAAATACTCTATATCTAGAACATTAACTATTTATTTTGAAGGGTGTGTGCAATTAATTTTTAATAATATTATAGCTCTATTCATTAATCGATTCTTATAATTAAGTATAAATAAACAATAAGCACAACTATATATTTTTAAAATAAAATAAACAAATTAATTATTATATTTTATAATTTTTTTTTTACATTTGCATATCTTTGTAAATGTATATGCATTTACTATTCGTACTTCAGCCATAAATTGAAGCTAATTAGGCTCAAGAAAATAAGCCTTAACTTTAGACAATGCTCAAAGTGATAGGTTCAGTCTGGACCTAATCAATTTCTAATCATGGCTTCGAACTAAACCATCCCATGGTACAGGTTAAAAAAAAATTAAAAAAATTATATTCCATATAAGCCATGGCTCAAAGCTACCGATCTGGTCTGAACCTAATTGGCTTCTAATTCTGGTTAGAACTGGTTTTAAATTTAGATGCTCCATGGTATGGCTTAAGAAATTAATTTATACTACACATAACTAGTAAAGTAGTATTAGAGTTAAATATGATTTTTCAAAATTCACAATTTGATTGGTTGATCATCATATGACTTGGTTCTTCTTATATAAGTGGCATGCCTATAGACAATTTGGGGTTCAGGCATGCCATTGGCATGCCACCATGGGCATGCCATGGTGGCATGCCTTTGACTTTTGTGCCACACACCCTACTATCGACCCATCTAAATTCAAATCTTTGGACAGAACAAATATATTGGTGTCATAAGTATTATTATAATATTCGAAGAGTAACTCTATAAAGTCTCTTGAGATGTATGCATTCATTTTTTTTGGTATAAGAAAGATTCCAGGAAATGTATCGGCCCCAGTACCAGTGCCAATTCCTTCCTCTACTGATTTTGACATAGAGAAAAAATTTATTGCATCTTTATTAGACATTTTATAATCACCCAAACTGCTAAAAAATTTTCTTGTAGCCAAAATAGACAAATCTTTGGATAAATTAGCACTATTACATTATTAATTAATCTGTCAATTTGTCTGTTTCATTGGATGATATTTATAAGTTCTAGTACTATTTTTGTAGCTTTTTACAAAATTTAATTAATATTGTTTAGAAGATAGAGATATCGACTGCCTGTTATTAACTTTTGTTTTAAACAAATTATTAATCTTTCAATTATATTTACCTAGTAATTCATTCATCGTTCAAAACTGAAACAGCAGAAAGAATGTAAAGGACCATAATCTAATGCATATTCAGATATGTGAAGGCATAGGTAAACGTTTGGAGAAATCTTCTTAGGACCATAGATTTCTTTGATAATTTTTTTCATTGCTTTCAGACATTGGTGTGCTTCTTCTAAATCTCTTTTATCGATTATTCTACAAACCAATATGCTACAAGCCTAGACGAAATAAGTAAGAATTTTCCTATTAGCATCATATAATAGATTTCAACAAATAGTAGTAGCATATATGAGGATAAAAGTCTTCCACTGGTCTGCTGTGAACCTTGAAAATCCTTTACTAGTGGAGATTTTACAAGGAATTCTACCAATATCTGATGGCACATTGATTTTATCTGCCAATTGCTATGTAATTTTTAAATTTTGAGAAGTTAACCTTTACCTTCAATCTATAATCTAGTTACAGTCCATTATGCTATTCCCAAGAAGAGGCAATGCATTGGGTCCACTACCAGGAATCTAATGAAATTGAAGTATGAATGTCTATAGATTTCAGACTATCTGACAAGAGTATCAGAAAGATGCTATTTTCTTTATTCAGCTATCTTGCAATTTTTCCAATTTATTGCATCATTTCGGATAAGGTTGTGGTTATGTTCTACAAACCAGGACTCCATATTGGAAATATCACCAAAATAAGGTTGGTTCCAAATGTCATAATTAGCTCTTTTATAGCAGCAATGATATGCAGCCTTAGCTGAAATATGTCTGCAAAGTTTCCTTGCTGCAGGTAAGTCATTGGAGCAACAAATTACTGCACATTTGATTCTCTCATCAGATGGGAACTCAAACATAGCCGATAGGTCTATTCCTTCCCAGAGCTCTATAAGCTGATCGATAATAGGTGCCAAATAATAGTTTAACTAATGCCGCTTTGGTTCCGATGGCCCAGGTATGATAGATAATATTATAATATTGGAAGATTAAACCTTTTATGTATATTAAATTAATATTATATTTGATTAACGAATGTAAAAAAAAACAAACCCTTTTTTAATATGGAAGATTACATATGATAGCATTTATAATCTCCACACTATATTGAGACATCTCAAATAGTTGAAACTAGTCCAAGTTTATCATCAATTCTATATGGCTATCAGCTGTTTATGGACAAAAAAATAACTCCTCTTCATCATCAGAGAATGATTTACATATCCTGCCATCATATATATCTGATAATTGGGGTTTTGAAGGTCGATAGGCCTATCTTCTGCATGCCTCTTCAAATCCTGATTGCTGGAATAGCTTTAGGGACTATTGCTTAAGATTTACCACAGGATAAATTGATATTGGCTTACTGATTATTCCATCTTGCACCCTGACTTTTTTTGAAAATATTGTATCTATAATACTTGTCTGCTAATATTTATATAGTTTGGAAATTCCACATGAGTACAGCAAAGTATTTTGGTATTTGCTCTGCTTTTTTTGTTGAAATATCTTTTGGACTATATAATTTGCAGCAAGATTCACATACAGCAAATCTTGTTGCATGATCTAATATACCAGCCATTTTTTTTGCTATGTTTATTGATGTAGAAAGGCCACAATATTTTTGTTTATCAGTACGAGTTAACAAATGCTGGATATATTTAATCAGGGTGTGAATGCTTGTATCAGAATGCTGATATTTTTGTTGGAAACAAAAAACCCACAATACAATTTTTAATAAATCTTCATTAACAATTCTGGTATTGGTCTCTGGGGTATTATCTAAATCAGGTGCATCAAACCTTATTAAATTCTTTTTTTTACTCTCTTTTTCGCTCTCTTCTTCAGGTTCAGATTCATCAGTTTTATCACTTTTCATGTCATCATTTGCATTTTCATTTTCATTATCATCAGAAGAAGCTGCCAAATTTTTTCTAAAATAAAAGGATGCTATTTTTGCATTATGAAGGCCTTTGGGAAGCTGAAAAGGAATTGAAGATTTTCAGGCTGTGGCAGAGGCATCAAATTATATGATTCACTATCTGACTTTTCACTATCTGTTGAATCAATAACCTGATCCATTAAAAAAATGGCATTCATCATATCTGAAGACCCTTCGCTGTTATCAATATCTTCTGGCCAATATCCAACTTGACAGTTTGATATAGCATGCTTTTCTTTTACTGTAGAAGGTTCTTGTTCTTGTGCTTCATGGTCTGTCTTAACTCTTGGATCTCTTTCTATACTATTGCACATACTACAGAATCATGCTACTTTTTTGCGCATATGTCTTTTTGTTTGTAAAGTAGAAGCAGGTTTTTAATAATTCCTTTTTTTTTTTTGTAAGTAATAATAAAATATCTATGTTAAGAAGCAAGACATGATATTAACAAAGATACAAAAAAAACAATATTAAGAAGTAAAAAAAATTTTAAGAGAGAAAATGTTAAGAGAAAAAATAGCTTACAAAAACGTTTTAGCATATTTATATTTCAGAAAAAAGAACAACATTGGTAATTTATTTTTTATTATCAATTGTGCAATATGCATATCGGAAAAAGAATATTTTATTTTACACTTTTATACGTTTTACACATATGGTGATTTATAATTTATTTATCAATGATCGTTTATTTATTAATGATTATTCTTTTTTATCCAAGGGATTCCTTCCCTTTGTAATGGTGAAATTACCTCTCTTTTATACTATTTTATATCAGAAGGAGTGTAAGTGGCTTAAATAATGATTTACAATTCATTGATTAATGCCTTCTTTTTCATCTTGCTTTCACAAGCTATTATTTTACCAAATGGTTTTCTCTTTGAAGACACAGAATCTTCTTCTAACAATTTCTAAGCCCAAAATGATAATCCAATAGTTCTTGAGATCAATCGTTACAAAGCCCCAACTTAATGATCATCATATTACTGTGCCCACTTTCGCATATAGCTCGTAACAATAGGTTTCAAAACAAAGAGCATTAATATCAGTAATTTATTTTTAATATCAATTGTACAATACGCATATCGGACAAAGTATATTTTATTTTACACTTTTTACATAAGTTTCAAAGCAAAAAGCAAAGAGCAATAGCATCAATAATTTTATTTTTTAATATCAATTGTTCAATAATTTGAAAGTTTATTTTAAATTTCTATTACAGAATTCACATGTTTTATTTTTATTATATAGAATCAGAGTAACAGATATATATTTTGGAGAAAAGTTAAAAAAAAAAAATCGAAGAAATCAAAAATTAATTTGGTTTAATATTTTAAAAAAATCAAAGAATAAAAGTTTAATTTGTTTTAATGAAATTGAAGTTTAATTTGCTTTGATGAAATCGGAGTTTAGGTTAACTTGTTTTGACTAGATTATTTTTACTAGTATATTGATAATTAATTATATTTTTATTCTGTAATTTGTAAATTTCGGTATCCAATATACATATCAGAAAAAATAAAATCAATTACTTTTCATTATTGGTTCAAAAAGTGATGAAATCAAAATTTTATTTTATTATTATACAAACATAAATTATATAAATAAATATATATATATATAAATAAATTTTTAAAATACAATTTACATGTATAATGTTATATGTATAAAAAAAAATTTTTTTAAAATACAATTTACATGAGTTTTGTTTATTTACTAAAAATAATTAAAGTTATAAAAAATGATCGTATGTATCGTACAATAAAGGGATTTGTATTGAGGTTTATTTAAAGATCACTATTTAAAAAAAGAAAAAAAAGGTTAAACAGTTTTATAAAACAATATAAAAAATGACCCAGCGACTTGCTTTATTTTCAAAAAAAAATTATATATATAAATGTAAAATTTTTTTATAAATGTCTAATAAAAAAACTCACCTGACAAAAAATGTAGTCAAACCGTTTCCAGAATTTTGCAAAATTTGACCAGCCAACCAGAAACCCAAGCTATTAGTATATAGGTCACAAAAAATTTAAAAATTTTCATAATAGCTCTAAGCAAGCATTTTTATTAATATCATTAAACATTTTTACCATATGACATATAAAAATTTATTAAAAATAAGCTAACATATTATCTGACTTATAATAAAATATTTCTGAAAATATGTTACTCTAAAAATAAGTTACTTTTTTAATTTTAAACAAAAAAACTTAAAAATCACTATAACCCATCCTATATTTTTAAATTAAAAACAATAATAAACTTTTTAACTTTAAGGGTAGGATATTTCATATGATGTTACACATATATAATTTTATGCAGATCACAGATTCAGCCCCTATAAAAGATTATACAAACTCGTGACTGTTAAAGAATTTTAACCCATGGTCTAATATCGTTAAAAAGAAAATTTTTCGGTTGTTTAAAGGTTGTGTATTTACTAGTAAAACAGTTTTTTCGTTAAACGAACTGTTTAAAAAGAGGTTTGTTTAAAAATAATATATTATTAACTTTGTGCATGTGGCTTCAAAAATGCGCATAGCAAGTAAACTTTATTAAAAAACAGGTTTTTTTCTTTAAATTTTTTAGGATATAACTTCGGTCACTTGTTTAAAACCAATGATGTTATAAAAACTATTTATAATTAAGAATTTTTTAGAAGTTTATTAGAAACCTTTTGTATTTATTAAGAGATCTATTTATAGATTATACAATATTTTAGAACGGTATTAAATATAATATATAAACTATTTGGAGATTGGATTTTTTGTGCACAAGTGTTTGTAACAAGTATTTAAAACTTATTGCAAATAAAATTTTTTATTATAATATAAGTAAGATCATATAAAATAAAGGTTCAAAGATTTTTAGTCTTCATACGTTCGTGGGCATAAAATAATTTGATTAGCTAAATTACTATTTTCAGATTAGTTATACAAATGATCTACAATATGCAGCATGTCCATTATTTTGCTATATTGCAAATCATATGAAATACCCTACCCTTAAAAATAAGCTACTCTTTATATAGCATTTAATTAAATATTTGAAAAACTATTGTAAGAGATCTATAATCCAAATTTAACGATCTTGGTACCATTCAAATCGTCCCATCGAGACGAATCAAATGGTGCCAAAATCGTTAAATTTAGATCACTATAGCACGAAATATTAATAATTTTATAATTTTTATAAAATCTTAACGATCTTAATAACTAGTAATCCAAATTTGAAGATTTTGGTACCATTCGACTTGTTCCATCGAGACGAATCGAATGGTACAAAAATCATCAAATTTGATCACTGGTTATCAAGATTGTTAAGATTTTATAAAAATTATAAAATTATTAATATCTTGCTACAGTAATCTAAATTTAACGATTTTGATACTATTCGATTCGTCTCAATGAGATGGTTCAATGGTACCAAAATCATCAAAATCGGATTACTAGATCACAAGATATCTACAAAAAACTTTTGTAATGCAATTTATATAAAGATTGTTATACTGTATAAAATTACGTTACAAACCGTTTTCGTAGATCTAGTAATCCGATTTTGATGATTTTGGTACCATTAGAACCGTCTCATCGAGACGAATCGAATGGTACAAAAATCATCAAATTTGATCACTGGTTATCAAGATTGTTAAGATTTTATAAAAATTATAAAATTATTAATATCTTGCTACAGTAATCTAAATTTAACGATTTTGATACTATTCGATTCGTCTCAATGAGATGGTTCAATGGTACCAAAATCATCAAAATCGGATTACTAGATCACAAGATATCTACGAAAAATGTTTGTAATGCAATTTATATAAAGATTGTTATACTGTTGTTACTATCTGGTTGGGAGATATCAGACCCGCTAGTAGAGCTATCGGGATAGTGACCGATATTTACGAGTTAACAGCAGAGAAATACGGAGAGAGAATTATGAAGGAGTTAGGGTACTTTGGCATAAAAGAAGTTGAATTGAGAGTAAAGGGTTAAAAAGGGGTGAATCGGTGTATAATTAAACAAAAGGATTTATCTAACGATATCAATCGTTAATCAGCAGAAACAATCAAACAATACAGTAGTTAAATAAATCTATCTATAGCCCTAAACGTATTATCAATAAAGCAATCAAATATCAGTATATCGATATGTGTATCAGCAGCAGTGTCAAAATAATCAAACAATAAATAAAATAACTAATAAAACAGCATCATAATGCTAACAAGCAGTGTTGAGAATTTGATAATAACAGTGTATATAAGTTGCCTTCAGCTTTGAAATGCCTACTGACTTATATAGGGTCAAGGTTTATTATTAAACAAAGGATCAGATCGAAGTCTGAAGTCTTTATTGAAGGCAGAACTCGAGCCTTTAAATACATGTTTTTAGATACATAAATTAATTACAGTACTCTATTCAAGAAAACTTTTACTCGCGGTCAACTTATTTTTAGAATTATTCGATTCTTTTCAACACCAATCCCTTCATTAATCACATTAGTTTCAACCACGCCCTTGCCTTATTTAAAAGTTCCATCTGTGAAAATGAAATCTTGAAACATATCGGCAGATTCCTGAAAATATTTGAATGCCTTGAGGCATCCAAGATAGGCCAAATATTCAAGTGTCGCCATAAGACACGTACTGAAAAATACTTATCAAGCGCGTTAGTGTAACCGCAAGTCGGGTGATAGCAGTTGATCCATCTTCCGATTGATTATCACATCTATAAAAGACTTCGATCCAATCTTTAGTATAATATCCCAATAAAGTAATAAAAAATGATATGTATACATATAAAAAATAGGAAACAACCGAGATATGTATATAATAACAAATAAAGAAATAGTAAAGAATGTTCATATTGTTATAGAATAGGTTTTTCATTATTAAAAATCTAGAACATTCTAAGAATAGTTTAGCTTAACATAGTTGAGACACAGAATAATATAGAAGGATCCTTTATACCTTTATACCTTTATACCTTTATACCTTTATACCTTTATACCTTTATACCTTTATACCTTTATACCTTTATACCTTTATACTTTTATACTTTTATACTTTTATACTTTATTACTATACTTTTATACTTTTATACTTTTACACAAATGTATTCCTAAAAAGATATATAAACCCTAGCTTTCTGACCTTCTACCGACAAGGTTTTTAGCTTAGACTCAGACTTCCCTTTCTCCTCCCTCCAATACTTAAATAATTGTATCTCTTGAATATTATTATCTAAATTAATAAAATATATCTTTGCTAAATAAATAATACTCTTGTTAATTAATAAATATAAACTGAACCGCTCTAGTGAAGTAATATTCCACTTCCACACCGCTTCATATCTTCTCTGACCCTTACAAGATTCCTTTCTCTGTGTGTTTTTTTGCAAGTACTATATAGAAGGCTATAGTCGCTTGTAACAATATGTCAAACAGTCATCGATCAAATCAATAATCAGGGTTTGTGGTTTAAGAGTTCAGAGTGATCGAAGTAGTTGAATCACAGGATACTGATAGGGCTATTGAAAAAGAAAAATTTTAATTTTTCAAGTATAACACTATATAAAATTACATTACAAAATGTTTTCGTGGATATCTTGTGATCTAGTGATCTGATTTTGATGATTTTGGTACCATTAGAACCGTCTCATCGAGACGAATTGAATGGTACTAAATTTATCGAATTTGGATCACTGTAGCACAAGATATTAATAATTTTATAATTTTATAAAATCTTAACGATCTTGATAACCAGTAATCCAAATTTGATAATTTTGGTACCATTTTATTCGTCTCAATGAGACAGTTCTGATGGTACCAAATCATCACAATCAGATTATTAGATTACAGGATATCTATGAAAGTGTTTTGTAATATAATTTTATACAGTATATATAAATTGCGTTGCAAAAGTTTTTTGTAGATATCTTGTGATCTAGTAATCCAATTTTGATGATTTTGGTACCATTAGAACCGTCTCATCGAGACGAATCGAATGGTACCAATATCACCAAATTTAGATTACTGGTTATCAAGACGTTAAGATTTTATAAAAATTATAAAATATTAATATCTTGTGCTATAGTAATCTAAATTTAACGATTTTGGTACCATTCGATTCGTCTCAATGAGATGATTCGAATGGTACCAAAATCATTAAATTTGGATTATTAGATCTTTTACAATGGCTTTTAAAATTTAAAATTAATTTACACATCAAATCCAGAGATCCAATCTCAATACAGTAGCTCCGGAAGAGAAAACATAGGAAGTTCCACAACAACATTAGACAGACATGTGACGAATTCTGAATCACACAAATACAGTCAAAAGCATAAAGGGAAAAAAGTCTTATACCCAAGCAAAAAACCTAAAGAATCAGCATCGTCATTACCCGAGAATAGCTTGCTAGTAAGCATTCTCGAAAAACTGAAAAACTCGAAAACGTAAGAAGGGGTACCCTTCCCAACAGATCCTAATGGGCGCACCAGTTGATCAGGAGAGATGAGAAGGACAAAGGGGTCTTTCACAAACAGGGGGAGAACGGTTTTTACCAAAATTAGACTTTTTAAAAATAGGGTTCCATAATATCAATGGTATCAGAAACAATATTACAAAAATTCAGGAATTAATCGATTATGGGTTGAATGGGGTATAGACTGTATAGGGGTACTAGAAACCAATATAAATAGCAAAGAACTACAACTAAGTAAAGTAGATAAGAAGGACTAGTTTTTTTGGCACTAGGAAAAAGATAAATAAGAAAAAAGGATCAGGGGTACCTATGCTAATAAAAAAAGATTGGCAAAAATATCTTACAGAGGTATCTACGCCGGATAACTACTCTCTTAGGGCAACATTGAAATTTAAACAGTTAACTATAATAATTTGGATAATCTATATCCCTCCGAATGATACTGAGACTCAAAAAAGAATTCAACAAAGAGTTGTACTTGACTTCACAAAGTGAAAAGGCAACAGAAAGTTGATAATAGGAGGGATCTAAATGCAAGAGAGGACAAGATAACGAGAATCGATAATATGGAAATAGATTGTAATGCAACATCAAAGTTTGCATACTCCCCTCTTACAAAATGGCTAAAGCGTATAGGTTTTGCAGATACATTTAGACTTCTGAATCCCCACAGCAAAAAATACACTTGGACGAACGGAAAGTATAGCTCAAGAATAGATTATATATGGGTAGACCAAGATATTAAGAGCTTAGTGTGCGAGAGCGACATAGCTGATATGGAATACTGCATGAGAGTGACCACTAGCTCATTTGGGCCAGAATTTTCACAAGCCCATTGATAGGTACCAGATCCCATAGAGAGCAAAGAAAAGCGAATTTAGAGGAGGGACATATATACCTATATGATAAAGCTGACAAGGAGGATTGGGAAAACTATAGGAGCCTGCTTGACAAATACGTCCTAGAAGACGGAAACAAAGAGAAGAAGATGAAGGAGAAAAATGGAGATCTAAATAAGAGTAGTGTGTCAGAAACAACAATTAACGAAGCATGGGAGAAATTGGTCCTATGGATAAACAGAGCCGCGAAGAAAACTATCCCATACAAAAAAATCAAAAACACAATCGAGGAAAAACAAAAACTTGTAACCTGGAACCCCAGATATAGATGGCTAAAGGAACTACGGAAGATTTGTAGACGAGCAAAAAGAATTTAGGCAACACAATAGACATAATTAAGGGAGTCGGGATCATAGCAACAATAGCAAAAATAAATAGTCATAACGATACCTGCATCCCATTTATAGATTCACGCTGGACACAAGAATGGCTCGATCAAGCGCGAACATGGAGTAAAATAATTGAAAATAAGATAGTGTCAGAACAAAGAGTGGAAAAAGAAAAAGAAATTAGAGGATATGTAGAATGAAGGTTCGGTATGATAGATAACGAGGAAAAGAGAATGCTGAATAGTATATTAGAAAGGCCCTGGCTAAGATAAAGATCGAAAGAATTCTAATCGAGGACAACGAAGAAGAGGATGGCACTTAGCTAATTCATGAACCGGACGAAGTAAAAAGGGCAGTTGACGATTACTACAAGAAGCAATACAACAGTCCCAGTCTCACAAATGGACAACCATCAGAAGATTGGCAGCAAGAATACCGCCCAAAGAAATGGATATATGAGGAATGGTACTCTCCAGTACTACAAGAAATAGAACCTCAAGAGTGGGAGAACGCTATGGCCAAAACTTCAAATAACTCAGCCCCAGGAGCTTCAGGAATTGGTTACATCCTCCTGAGAAACATAGGCCCACGAACCAAAGAGTTTATTTTAAAACTCCTGAACGCAATCCTAAAAAAAGGAATCTACCCCAGAAAGTGGAAGATTGGAATGGTATTCCCTATACCAAAAATTGTGGAATGGGATCTAAATATGCAAAAAATGTGTCCCATAATGCTACTGGAGGCAGCCAGAAAATGCTTTATAAGAATATTACAAATGAAATTGAGTAAAATAATAGTAGAGAAGCAGATTCTCAAAGGCCTCAACTTCGCAAGACTTCCTGGAGAAAGCACTCAGGAGCCTTTACATATCATAAACAACCTCATTGAGTAAGCAAAAGAAAAAGAAAAAGAACTATAGATCGTCCTTCTGGACATTAAAAAAGCGTTCGACTCAGTAAGACCTGGCGGCCTCAAAGAAGTGATGAAGAGAAATAAATTCCCACCCAACTGTTGCACATACTAATAGATCTTTTTGACAATAGAGAAATCAAAATAATTATGAAATTCAGTCTAACAGAAGGCTTTCGAGCAAAAGAGGAATAGACCAAGGGGAAGTGATCTTCTCTCTGCTTTGGAGGATATATTTCGATCCCCTATTAGTGTATCTCCAAAAAATGAAAGTTGGGGCAAGGATAGAGGTGAAATGGCCTACAAATTCTAGAAACAATCAAGTGTGAAAAAATGAAATAGTAGTTGGCGGACTCGCATATGCTGACGATACAGTTCTAATAGCAGAGTCCAAGGAAGAAATCCAGAGAATAATAGACATAGCTGAAGGTTTTTTTGAGGCTAACTCAATCGAGCTAAACCCAAAGAAAACGGAAATTGTAGTCTATGGCAAAAAAGAGGATAGAAGCACCATATCACTTCTATTTTGTAAAGGAAAGCAAGAGGTTTGAATAAAGAAGGAAAAAGACCTAACTCGATACCTTGGAATCTGGATAGCGGCAAGAGGTAGTAGAAGAAGCACAAAAATAAGACTTAAACGGAAAACAGCAGAATTAGCACATCTGATAAAGCCCAAAGAAATCTCTATTGAACAAGCCAAATATATCAACAACAAAATACTGCTACCCAGACTAGAATATAAACTAAACCTCATCCTTTTAAACAAACAAGAGTGTGATGTCATACAAAGCCCAATGTTGCAGGTAGTAAAGTGGAAAACTGAGGCAGAAAGGACCCTAACGAACTCTCTTATATACCACCCGGATATTGTTGGCCTCAAATCACTTTGGCAGAGGCACTGTGAGCACTCAATAATGGAATAGTTAATCAGACTAAATAGCCCAAAACTCACAAGAGAGACAACGAGATTAAGACTCAAGGCAGTGCAACTAGAACTGTGCTCTACAGAGCTGATCTGGCTACTAAATGAAGACCAAATAAATAGAGAAAAGTGGCTAAATAACTTAAACAATGCAATTTTAGGCATAGCAAAGACGTTAAAAATCTCAATTGAAAGTAAACTGAATGAGAATGATTGGCAAATCATGCATCCTCAAAATAAGGACACAGAGATCAGGAGAATTCTGGAGATGAATAAATGGCGTGGTAATACGCAGAGTATTAAAAGACTTAAGATCTGGTATCTGGGACAAATTACAACAAGGAGGAACCATTGCTTACTAACCTGGCAGCAAATAAAGAAAATCAGAAATCACCCAACCAAAGGATGAATTCCAAATTGGTTCCGAGCGGTAGAGCAAATAGTATTAACAAATAAGGAAACAAGAATAATCAAGCCAGAGTTCCAGACACCTTCCAGCGATAATGGCCTCTTGATACAGGAAAAAACGAAAAAATCTTCACGAAACGGTCAAAGAAGGAGTGGGTCCTGGGAGTCAACAGGAGAGAAAACAAACTGGTACTAGGTAGAGTTATAAACAAGCGCCCTGATTCGCAAGTTGAAATTATGGAATGAGAAGAGAATGATAAAGAGAATCAGCATAGCTCAAAAAAGAAGGACCCCACAAGAGGAATCAAGGAAAAAATAAACCAAGACAGAACAATACTGAGCTATAAGGAGATGAACAACATTGACAACTGAATTAAAAAAGAAACTGGCAGCTGGCGGATTTTAACGGACCTTGATAATCTAAAAGAAATGCAAGATCTAAATATAGCAGTTAAAGAAGAAAGTAACATGATGCATATGGAACAACTAGAAACCTGGGACATCATTAGCATAAAAAAATGGTCTCGAGTGAAAAGAAAAGACAGGAGCTTGAAGAAGCACTGCTCTTCAATAGGAAATTTAATAAGCTCTCATTTTACACGGACGGCTCACTTGGAAATACAGAAGGGAAAGTTTGTAGGGCAGGTTATAGCGTAGTTCAAATAGATGAGGATAATAGAATAGTTAGAGAAATGAAAGGTAGAATCAAAGGGTGGTTCTCCTCTACGAGGTCAGAACTAACAGGCATCCTAAAGGCATTACTAATTTCTCCCTCTTCAAGCTCTGTTGATATCTACACAGATAGCCAAGCAGCAATTCAAAGTATAGAAGGTTTGGAAAATCTCGATTCTCACAGAAGCTGGTATAAGATTAAAAACAGCGGTTTATTAGGCAAGATTAAAGAGAACATAACAGGCAAAAAACTGAATCTAACCCTACATAAAGTAAAGGCGCACTTAGGAATATCACTGAACAAAAGAGCAGACGTTCTAGCAAAAGAGACGACATCACTACCAGACCAAATGGTAATAAGGATAGAAGCTACGAGGGATTCCTATATACTCCTACCTGGCAAGACTTTCGAATAGAGGTTTCAATAAGAAAATTCGTGAAAGATTGATAGATACATATTATAAGGCCGAATGGACTTTCTTTAGACACCAAAAAGATGAAACACATACCAGAAAAGATGAGCATAAGGATTGGAGAACCTTTAAAAGCCTATGGCATAACATTCAAAAAACAAAAGCCCTTAATAAAAGAGACAATAAAAGATGGGCATTTATGGTAAAAGCAACCAATGGTTCCCTTCCTACCCTGGTAAAAAGATCACATGATCAATCAAATCTGTACCCGAGCACTAATTGTTGGAAATGTTTGACAGAGGAGGAAACTTCAGAACATCTGGTCACATGCACTTCGGACTTAGAATTTTGGAACCAGGAGGAGACAGAAATAATTAAAAAATATTTGGGCCTTATTACCAAGCAAAGAACAACAGAAGATAAGCTGGCTGCGCCTACTAAGAACCTTGACTAACGGAGACCTACCTCCCGATCAAAGAAGAATCCTTCTAATGAGAGGTATTATAAAACTGGAAGTCAGAAGAAAGTTAGAAGAGTGCGGCCTGGGTAATAAAATGATCAATCAGATACTACTTTCATGGCTAAAAGAGTGGACATCGAGTTTTCAAACAAAAGTATGGAATGAAAGATGTAAAAAAACTGTAAGCTGGAAAAAAGAAGTAGGAATATCCGCTAAGAACAAAAGGAAGAAGTGTGAAAAGAGAAAGCCCCGTAAATTGGAAAAATCTAGAAACACTGAAAACAAAGAGGACCAATCTAAGAAGAATTCAGATATCCAGGGTATGAAGAAAGGAGAATGGAAAGAATGCTTCAGGATCACCTGTGATAAGGTTAAAAAGTGGATAGGAACAGGTGGAACAAAAATTAATGTGATCATGACGGGCCTCAGAACCAAGTCAGTAAACTCCCACGTTAAGAATTACTCGATAAGGGAGGAAGACGAATTCTGAATTGGCAGGTCATACACAGGTGCCTCGAGTAACCGGGTGAGCCGTAGTTTAATTGTAAGGTACAAAGTACTGAAAATAGTAATAGCATCAGATTTTTATAAATAAAAGTATGCCATGATCGCCAATTAAAAAAAAAAATTTAAAATTAATTTATATTATTATTATTATAATAATAATAAAGGTATTTGTTTGTATTTATTATAAATTTTAAAAGTAAATATTGAGATAAATAAACCTTTTTAGGATTTATATCTCTAAAATAAACTACCTCCTTATTGTGTTCAAATTTCTTAAAAAGTTATAATACTTCAAAATAAACTTCCAATTTTTTAAATTTAAAAAAAGATAGCTTATTTTTAGGAATCTATGGTAGCAAACCATGCCCTATCAGTAGAGATGTGCCTTATGCATTATGCATGCTGCATTATGTAATGCATAATGCTTTATAATGTAATGCAAGACTTGTAAAATTTAAAAATGCACATAGAGATTATTATATAAGTTTGATTCAATAAAATTATATAATTTGCTTTTATTCTAATAATATTTTTTTTAAATTAGAACTTATAAATTATACATATTCCTTTTCAATTTGCTACAATAGTTTTTAGCAAACAAATTTCTCGACCAAACTTCTACTACTATATATTGTAGTTTTCTGATTTTGCTATTTAATATTTAATAGCTAGTCTAAATTAATATATATATTAAGTTAATGTATTAGTAATACAATCTAACTTAACTATTTTGAACTTTCTAATAATTGTTCTTGCTGATTTTAGCAATTGATAGTGTGCTAATTAGTTATATACTACTATTATATGCATTAGTATTATTCTTAATAAAAAGCCAATAAAATAATAATTATATTATATAAAAATGCAGGATTGTATAATGCATCATGCTGTATAATGTCATATTATGCAATGCAAAGACAAAAAAACCTGCATTCGCACATCACTACCTATTGGTACCAAAAATAAGCATTTGAAATCTCTAACTGTTTTAAATTTAGTTAAAATATATGCAAATAGAGGACCCTGGACATGTAGTACAGAGGTCATATGTTATGCATTTCAGCAAAAACCCCCGAAATTTGAAAAGCAAAAAATCAATTTTTGGCAATTATCTTGGCATCCAGTGGTCCAATTTGAATGAACTTTTTTTAAAAATGAAGCTCTCAGTAAGGCGCATCTAACAAAAAAAGTTCATTCAATTCTGATTACTGGATCAAAAGTTATTTAAATAAATAGATTTTGTTATTTTTAGCAAATTAGGTCAAAATTGGCCAAAATCCAGTTATGACCTATATGAGAGATGTCCGGGGTCCTGCAAATAGAATATCTAACTTTTTTTAAAATTTTGTTGATTTCTAAGCAATCTAAGATCTTACATCCAAAAAAGTTATTAAGTTGGCTATGCATCTAGTTCACTGACCTATATACTAATAGCCCAGGGTCCTGGCCAACCAATTTATTAAGTTTGTATAATCTAATGGAAAAAAACAATTGATACAAAAAAGTGATATGGATATCAGAAGTTTATAGTTGACTCTGAAAAAAAATTATTTGAATTAAAAATCATAGTATTTCATGTAATAGTTTATTTCATCATGTAATTAATTGTTTATTTCATCATGTAATAGTTTATTTTAAATAATCTGTAATTGAAAGTTTATTTTACATTTTAATGACATTAAAATTTTTTTGATAATTACATATATATAGTAAACACAATGACAACCAAACTTCATAACAAATTTCTTTTTTTTTTGAATATAAAATTATTTGTTTTTCAAATCTTATTTTTCTTCTACAAATAAATTTCTTCTATTACTATTTGATACTTCGCTTCTTATTTAATTTTTTCTTTTGCTAACTATCACATTTTTTTTCTACAAGTAAATTTCTTCTGTTACTATTTAATACACCTTCGTTCATTCAATAACTTTGCGCTTCTTTCAATATTCAAAATAGCCCTTGGGCTTTTTTTCATACACACAGATATAGGTAATACTTATCTATTTGATACAAATTCACTTCATATTCTATAACTTTTTTTGTACTGGGATTTTTTATTCATAGTAGTTTTGAAAATTTTGGAAAATTTTGGTCTTATTTTTCTACAAATATTTATATCATGCCACCAAAAACTGTTGTTTGTTTTAGTTCTTCTCTCAAATCCCGTGAAGTCATAGATTTTAGAAAAAGGAAACGTTCATATTCTCTTTCTTCTTGTTCTTCTTCACTCTATAGTTCTCGTTTCCACTCTCGCTCACGTTCCCGTTCTCACTCTCATCATCATCACTCTTGTTCTCATACTAGTTGTTCTCACTCTCATCATTATCGCTCTCGTTCTCGTACCGTCATTCTTGTTCACATGCTCATTATTCTCATTCTCGTCATTTATCTTCACGTCGCAAGTATTATCATAATAATAGATCAAGTTCAAGCAAAGGTAAATTATCTATTTAATATTATCAAATAACAATAATTTTTTACTGATACAAATAACGGCTGCATGATATTCAATTAGATTATACTAAAAGTAGTCGCAAAGATTTAGAAAAGGTATATTGTACATTTTACTTAAATTATTGCTTAATTGTTTATATGAATATCAGTTAATATAACTTTATTATAGAAAATTTAGCCTTGAAATCTCAAGTTGCTCTTCTTGAAGAAAGACTTGGATGTATTGAAGAAAAATCTAAGTCGGATATCTCAGAATTTCAATGTTCACAAACTTCCGTAACTGATCACCTTGATGGTATGGATATCGATGGTATTGGTAATAATAGTAGTAAAAGTAGAGAGAGTAGAAATGGTTATAAAAATTCGAAACAAAAAAAAAAGAAAAATCTTTCTCAACTGGTAGATTGTATAACTGAAGCCAAATGAGATTTAAGCAAGGACAATTGATTCCAATGGATTCAGAATATAAATTAGCATTTAGGGTAAATTATTTTTTTTATATTATATACTTTATTATTATACTAACATGCAGATATGAATATCGGATTTGTATATTATATTTTTATAATAATAGAAAGAAGTACTCAGAGTTGCAAAGCAACTTGCACATGACAATCTATGCTTAGCAATTAGTGAGAAGAAAAACTAGCTCGATCAAAAAGAATTTGTAGAGGTGACAATCTTATCTGCTCTTAAACAACATATTAATAAAAACCTCTAATATTTAGACAGTGAAGTTGTTCGAGTGCTCCAAAGCAATCACAAAAGTCTTTCATCAACAGCAAAAATTAAGGCGAATAGTGCCAAATTAAAGTTAAACAAAAAATGTATTAAGAAAAATTCACATATGCAAAGAGTAAGTTTTTTTTTTTGTATAAAAAATATGATTTCATATATACATATCGAATTTATATTGTATTTATTTAGAAAAAAAAAAGAGTGGACAGGTTACAACATCTGATTCGTGTTTTGGATCCAATTATTAAAAAATATCGACTAAATTTACTTAACCAAAAGAAGTGAAAGGATGACCTTGCTGATGTAGTTGTTGAAACTGCATATCATTCAGATGAACTATCTGAAATGGATATCGAACTCGCAAGGCAGAAACGATCCAAAAAAAATTGTTCATACAATGATGATGACAATAATCAACGTAGAAATAATAATCATGTGATTAAAGTATATGTTCCACCATGGCAGGCTAAAAGGGTAATTTAACAGTATAGATTTTGTTTAACAAATAAATATTACTCGTATCAGTTAATTCTATTTATTTTATTTTTTAAATAGTACCAAAAAATCTTCTATCAGGCCGAAGAAATAGCAATAATTAACCAATCAAATAAACTCGATAGAGAACGTCATTATAATCATAACTGGAAAAATCAAACAAGACCTCCACTTGACACACCTCTTTGGACAATTTTTTCATCCTATAATAATAAGAATAATTATAATAATAATCATCATCATCAAGATAATAGTGATAATACTAATAAAGGCGCTTTTGACTCTAATAATTTAGAAACATTAGAAAATTTTGATAAGCATGATATGCATGCCGACGATTCTGAATATAACGAACGAATGAATCAAGCTGAACAAACCGTACAAACGGAACAAACAGATCAAAATGAACAATCAGAACCTAGTCAAACAGATCAAAATGAACAATCGGAACCTGGTTGAACAGATCATAATAAGCAAACGGAACCTGGTCGAACAGATCATATCAAAATAAGCAAACAGAAGAAATGTATATATTTATGATTTGTATATTTATTATTAATTAAAGGTTTACTAAAACAAATTCTATTCTAGATCTGATGTAGAGCCAACTTCAAAGAATCGTTCTTTCTGGGCCTCTAAATCAAAAATACTTGCTCAAGATCAACTGAACGAACTGATCAAACCGAACAATCAGAACCTAAACAACTAGAAGAAATGTATGTATTTATGTTTTGTATATTTATTATTAATTAAAGGTTTGCTAAAACAAATTCTATTCTAGATCTGATGTAGAGCCAACTTCAAAAAATTGTTCTTCCCAGGTCTCTAAATTGAAAAATTCTGCTCAAGTTCAAAAAGCTCTAGCTATAAAGATGTTTCTCAACCTGTCAAGTTTACACAACAACCAGAGCTACTTCAAAAAATCAAGGGCACCTTAATGCTAAAAGTGTTAAATTTGGATATCATCATAGAGAAAAAAATAAGGAGAGTAACGTTAATAATAATGTTGAGATGGATTAATAGAAATTTAATATAACAGCTACAATTTTTCTGTCATATTGCTACATGTAAAATGGTATAATTAATAAATTGATACGTTAATGCTACTATTAACAAGCTTATATTTTGTATAAATTGAGTAAAAATTTGAAGTGTATATGAATATAATCAAGTATGAATTAGTTTCAACAATAATATATAGATATCTTCGAAATATATATTTTTATAGAATATTAGGATATGTTGTATAAATTTTCTGATATTGGTATCAAATATAATGATATGCCATATTAATTTCAACAGACATTTTGAAAATATCGTATTAATATTAACTAGTTCCTATAGTAATATATATAGATATCTTAGATATATATTATCATAGAATATTAAGATATGTCGTAAAAATTTTCTAATATTGGTATCGTATAATGATATTAATGATATGTTATAAAATTTTGCAAATAATTTGGAAATATCATATGCATATTAGAATGTTATATATATTACATAAAGCTGTAAGAAACTGATCGATATGTGCTAAGCCGATAGGACGCAATTACGCGCCAAATATCAGCTAGCTATTACATGCCACATATTGGAAAGTTTATGTGATATATTATTGCAATTTATGTGACCTATCATCTTACCGATAGGGCACAGAAATTTTATAGTTGGACCTGTAATACTAATACATATTATATTATCCAAGCTAATATCAATTACATTTTTGGCTTTAAAAACTATTATACTTAAAGTATATTATATACAATATATTATTTTGAAACTATTGGCTATATAAATAGAAATTGTAAAAGATTTGGCATTGTTTTATTTATTTATTTAAGATTAAGAAATAATGATCTGATCATATGCATATTGTTCAAGTGAATAAAGAGAAATTATTTTAATATAATCTATTATTTAATTAATAATATTAAGCAATATGATATTAATATATCAGCTACATGAATAGAAATTGGCAAAGATTTGGTATTATTTTATTTATTTAGCTAAAATCAAGGAACTTTACTCTAATTACATGTATATCATTCAAGTGAATAAAAGTAAATTATTTTAATATAATTAATTATTTAATTAATAATATTAAGAGTAGAGGAGATAAAATTATCTATCATATGATTTTGGTAGTACAATTTTTTCTTTTTAAATTAAAAAAATTTTTCATAATAAAGGTTGTAAAATAGACATTCTGATTCTAACAGCGATAAAATCAGTAATATTGGTTAAATATTACTGAAAACATGTACTTGAAGATTAGGTATTACTATTTGTTTAAAAAAATTATATGATGATCATATAATGTAACCAATTAAAATTAACTATTTTGTGTAACTATAAAGAATTTGGATTGACTTAAAACTTTACTATATATACAAGTATATTTTTTTAAAAATATTTTATTATTAAAATTTATATCATTAAATAGAGCATGTTTTAATTTACAAATTACATAAATTTTAACAAAAATTAAATGTTATTATAAAAGTTTTATTATTAGCATATTTCTAATTTCTATATAAAATTATTTGTATTACCAAAATCATATAATAAGTGATCTACATATCCTCTACTCTTAAGCAATATAAAATTAATATAAATTGTATATTGTTTGTTTATTTCTTATTGTTTAACAATGAAAAATCACTGAAATCACATAATAATAAGACTGAACACCTAATTTAAAAATTTAAAAGTTCATTTGTATATCATTCAAGTGAATAAAGGTAAATTATTTTAATATAATTAATTATTTAATTAATTATATTAAGCAATATAAAATAATTATGGGTATTATGGCGGATATGGGTATTGTGGCGGACTGTACAAATTCAATGATATCTTGTGATCCATTGATCAGAATTAGGCAATTTTGGTACCAATCGATTCGTCTCATCGAGACGGACTGATCGGTACTAAAATTGTTCGATTCTGATTGATGGGTCGCAAGGAACAAACGTTTAAAGCTTTTTAAATTATCATTTCTTATATAATTTAGATACTTGGTAAAGGCAATAACGGCTTTTTATATGCACGCAATTCATTTTTTTAGTATTAATTAAGTAAACTTATCAAAATTTAGGCTTTTTTTATTAATAATATCTGTGACTATTATGGCGGGTATGGGCATTATGGCGGGTATGGGTATTATGGCGGGTATGGGCATTATGGCGGATATGGGCATTATGGCGGGTATGGGTATTATGGCGGGTATGAGCGATTATTTAAAAGATAATTCCTCGTATTACCGTAAAAGTTGATTCCCTAAAAATAATAGACCCACCATGAATGACTCGGGTGCGAACCACAGAATCCTTATTAATTAAATACGGTTGTTTTCAAATAGTTAGAATGTCTACAATAAATACAAGTGTAACCTCTGGGCGAGTATAGACCCTGGGTCTACTAAAGGGTTTAAACATTGGTGAACCCGGGCCTTGTATATGAACTTTTACAAGCAGCCCTATCTAGAGATTAGATTTAAAATGATTAAGTTAACTTGAATCTAATGATTAAAATAATCTCATTTGAATAGGTTCGCGTTATCGCGTAATCATTACTTAGATTCAATATTACCCACTAATTTATTAAACTCAAATAAATTACATTTGCTTGTTCATTACAAAATAGTCGCGTCATAAATAACCTACTACGTATTGATCAAATTTAATTTTTTTTTTGTTTTCGTTAATTCTTATACCTTTACAATAAAATCTTCGCAAATAAATTTTTTGAGAACCTAATTAAAAAAAAAAAAAATGTTAACTAAATCTAAAAAAATTGAAAAAAATGACCAAGCTACTCATCGAGAAGCTATTCAAGCTGCTCTTCAAGCACTTGAAAAATCTGAAAGTCCTAATGTATGTGCAACTGCTCGAAGGTTTGGTGTTGCAGAGACAACACTTAGGTGCGCAATAAAAAATAATGGACCTCCAAAACGTTCTGGCCCTCCTACAATTTTAAGTGAACATAAAGAAGCGCAGTTAGTTGGTTACTGTATAAATATGCAAAAATTAGGGTTTGGACTAACAAGAGCGGGTGTAAATCATTGCGTAATGGAGATTGTATACAATAACAATCGTGATCATCCTTTTGGTGACAAGGGACCTGGTCAGGCCTGGTGGGCACGTTTCATGAAGGAACATTCTGAATTATCTTTTTGTGTACCTCAAGCCTTGTCAGAGGCAGAGCACAAAGGGCCAATACAACCATTGTAAAGGACCACTTTGATAAGCTTTACGATGTAATTCAGAAACATTCTCTTACTGCCGAACGCATCTGGAACATGGATGAAACAGGCTTTGTTATTGCCCCTAAGGTTCAAAAGGTTCTTGCACAAAAGGGCACACATCAAGTTCATAAAGTCTCTCATGGTAACGTCCATGATCATATCTCTGTTGCACCAACAATCTCAGCTGCCAGTGGTTATGTTCCTCCATTAGTTATTTATAAGGGCGTTCGTGTTATCCCGGGTTTATTAGATGGAGCTCCAGCTGGTAGTTTTATGTGTTTTACAGATACTGTATACATGAAAGAAGAACTTTTTCGAATGTATCTTGAGCACTTTATCAACTCAATTCCACCTGCTCATCCTGTTCTTCTAATGCTCGACGGACATAAAAGCCATATTAATTATTGTAGCATTAGTTTTTGCCGTGAAAATGGAATTTTGCTTTAAGCACTTCCACCCTATACTATGCATATCCTCCAACCATCAGAACTCCCTTTTGCCAAACTTAAAAAGTAGTATGATAAAGGCTGTGAAATGCTTTACAATAATAGTAAAGAGTTAGTAACAAAGCATTCATTTGCAAAAATACTTGGGCCCGCATTCCTTTCTACTTACACTCCAGAAGCAATTACTAACTCATTTAAAGCTACGGGGATTTGGCCCTTTAATTCTAGTGCTATTAGTAATGACTGTCTCAATCCTTCATTTACTACTCACCAATTTGATATACCTATGTCCCAGCAACATATTCAAGCATTCGACCAAGTACATGTGCAAGCTAATCCACAACCTACCCAAGTTTTTGTTAATTTCCAACCAACTAATCCATACCTCACCCGAGCCAATCTTGTTAATGAAGTAGAGTTTTTAAGATCTGAGATCGAAGCCCTTAGGATAGAAAATAAGATGCTGAAGGAGGAAAATGTGTTGATAAAAGAGGAATTGGAGACCTTCAAGAATCCCGGTACTTCTTCCTTAAAGCTAGTGCTCAAGTACCCAACTTCTCAGCGTAAAGATCAAGAGGCAAATGGACAACCAAAGAAAAGAAAAACTTTACCATTTGCACGGCTTTTTACCAGCAATCAATCTTGGCAAGAGATAAAAGAGGCAGAAGAGTTGGTGAATAAAAAAGCTGAAGACATGAAAAGGAGGAAAGAAGAGGCTGCTTTAAAACGTGCTAATCGTGAACTTGAAAAAGCACAAAAACAAGAAATTAGGGAGCAAAAAAAACAAGAACGAGCGAAAAAAAATAATGCTAGTTAGTGGATTGTACGTACATACGTATGTACGAACGTACAGTACCTGGTACCTACATAAACTTATGTGCAGATCGTAGCATTTGATTGGCTGTTGATTGATCAAGAAAATCAAAAAATAATAATAACTTTTATATGAAACCGATTTAAATTTTTTGGTGGCGTAAAGCAAATCATGTCTATTATTTGTAGGACAAATTTGACATATTAATAATTTATATTGTAAATTTTTATTATTGTCTATTCTTAACCCCACCACAATACCTATATTTACCTTATATTAATATAAATTGTGTTTTGTATTAGCTATATGAATAGAAATTGTCAAAATTTATTATTGTTTTATTTATTTATCTAAGATCAAAGAACAATGCTCCTATTGCATACAATTAAAGATAAATTATTTTAATAATCAATTATTTAATTAATAATATTAAGTAATATGATATTAATATAAATTGTATATATATATATTTTTTTGACGATTATGTTACAACTTTATTTATAATATAGAGATTATATTTTTATTACATGTATTCTATTTATAGCTATGCTATTTTAAACTAAAGTGTGGCTCACCCAGTTGCCATTTGGTACCTATGTGCGACCTGCCAAAGTAGAATTGATCTTGCTGCTTCTTTAATATCTACCTCAGTTATTAAATCCGCAGTTCATCAGCCTGGATCTACAGCCTGTCATGATCTTTTTAATTTTTATTCCACCTGGACCATCTTCCGGTCCTTATCCATTTTCCTACCTCCTCTGTTACCCGAACCATTTTTTCCTTAAACTTATCACACCTTTTATCTGATGTCTTTTGTCTTCTGGGTTCTTCTTCCACTTCCAAGAGTGTGTCTTTTTCTTTGTCAATAACCTTTCCTCCTCCAACTTTCTTCTTTTTGGATTCACTTTCTGCCTTCTTCTTCTTCTTTTTTCCCAAATTTATTTCTAGTTCTTTTTCCTATTTTGCAACTTCGTCGCAGCACTGGAACCAAATCTTTTTTTGAAAGAAGCTATGCCATTTATTCCACCATTCTAATATGATCAACTCTGCTGCTTTATTAGTGATCCTACTTGCAGGAGTGAATTTTTTAGATCCATTTCAATTAGCCCTCATGCCAGGTAATTTCTTCTTCTGCATCTTACTACCTCTTCTCCTCCTGCAAACATTGAGTACAAATAATCTATCGACAGTTTCTTCTTGATCGACGTATCTAGATTTGACCAGATTTCTTTTACTATCAACTTCTCTTTTTCAGACCAGAATGCCTTGTCAACTTTACATGTTGTTAAGTGTTCGAAATCCTCTTCTTTTTTTTTACATTTTCTGCATATTGCCAATTGGTAAAGGTCTTCTCGGTTTCTTTTGCGTAGACTTAGTATGGGCAGCAAACCGCTTAAGCTCTTTAATCTGAACCACCATTTCTTATTCGCTTTGAAAGAACCTGCTTTATCTTTTCTTTCCTTTTTCCACAAATTACAAAATATCTTCTAGTCTTGACTTTCTGCTCTTTTTTGATGGATGCTGTCCTTTGTATTTTGCATAAAAAGCCAGTCCACTTTGAGAAAAGTTTGTGTAAGCGTTTTGAGAAAGCTGCGAATCGGGGTTTCAATCGTAATATTGTTCCAGGTAGGTCTCAGCACTATTCTCTAAATCTTATTTACATTGATCGAGATTACTTCTCTTTCTTGTGCACCTTCTTTTGCTAACCTATCCGCTAGGTCATTTAGTACATTTTCTATATATGCTTTTACTTTGTGAAGTTGTAGATCTACATTCTTTGTATCTAGTATTTTAACAATTGCACCTAGAATGCTCGGGTTTTTCATTTTGCACCAGCTTCTTGTGCTTTTAATTTTCTGCTCTTTTTAATTATGTGGATCACTACTTGACTGTCAGTAAAGATGTCTATTTTCCTGTTGCTTGGAGTTATCAGGGTCGCTTCCAGAATTGCCATAAGTTCTAATCTTATTGAAGAAAACTACCCTTGGATTCTGCCTTTAAGCTCCCTAACTATTGTACCTTACTATCTACTTGTATTATCCCGTATTCTGCTTTGTGATCCTCTATACCTCCTCCTCCAAGTAAGCCATCAGTATAGTAGATTATTTTATTGTACATCTGGTTCCTCTCTAGTGCCTGTATGAGTTTTAGTTGCTTTTCCCTATTTTCTACTAAATTCTGAATTAGGTGTACATCCCAACTTTCTGCAAGAGTCACATGTTCTATTTCGGTTTTCTTTTTTTCACTAGTCTTCTTTTCTGGAGCTATCATATTTTTGATATACTTGAGGCTTGTTGCTGTGACCCATCCTCCTTTATTTTTCCTCTTTATCCATGGACTCACGTCTTCTACTTCGTTTTCTCTCATTTTGAGCACTTTACTTGTAGGAGTTATGCTTGATTTCGATGAGTTGTCATGTACAAATTTTCTTTGTTTTCCTCTCATTCTAGAATGTGCACCTTTTTATTTGAAGATTTTTTTGCCACTTTGCCGAGAAATGATTACATATTGTTTTTCCTCTGTCCAATCACCCATTCTTTCTTTGATCTTTTGTGTGATATTTTTCTTTTAATAACTTGGGTCAAATAAAGCTCTAGATAAAGGTCACAAAGCTCTAAGATGAATATAGTTTTATTACCTGATTTTGTTTAATGTTGGAATAATATTTCTTCACTTTTTTTCTATTCTAGAGATTGAATAATTGGGTACAATTCTTAACGAGGGTTGCAGGACTAGATGGTATCACAGTGTTTTTACTTTAAATTCTGATAGCAAAAGATGCAGTCAGAAATCGAAATCACAAATCAAATTATGGCAAGCAGCATTGTTATAGAACAACTTTGGACAGTAATTTGGACAATTTTTGACAATCTTGGACAATTAAATAAAGTAAAATTACTTAAAATTTTATTAAGACAATCTATTTCAATTTTAACTAGCACCTCAAAAAATATATAATTCTATATTTTTTAGACAAATTTAATAATTATTAAAACCTGTATAAGCTTTGGACAATCTTGGATGCTTGGACATTTTGGACATGGACAAGACCAAAAAAGCCCTTGGACAGCCAAAATGTACAACACTGATGACAAGTATGAAGATTGACAATTGCTCAATATAGAATCTTGAGGATGCAATTGTTCAATAAATGAGGTAATCAGTATTTAATTAATTCTAGTTTCTTATAAATACAGGTTACTGATCGATTACTAATTCTCTTTGTACTCTTTATTGTATAAAAAATCATGAGGTCATGACTTAGATAATTTATTCGCAAATATGATTAATCTATTATCGATTTTTAAGAGAACTAGGACAAACAAGTTATGAAAAATGAATTTTTCAAGTTATACACAACTGTTGGAGCTCAACACTTCTACTCTTACTGTATTTCAAAGGTTGAGCTCCACAGTTTATTATTAATTTGGAGGGTCACAAAACGATCTAGTATTATGAAATTGAATAACAAGAAAATAACTTTTTATAGACACTACTTCTATTAAGGTTTTTTAAGCTTTTAAATACCACGAGTTAATTTTTATTGTAAGTTAAGCACTTATATACTTTTCTTTTCATAGCAAATAAAATTTATGAACTTTAACTAATTTTCACTATTTTACAATTTCTTTTCATAATTTTGTCGATCTATGTTATTATTAAAATTTATTGAAGTTTACATGGATGTTACAAAAAATCTTTTTAAGAATTTGTATTATGCGATTGCAAATTATTACTAGGTTAAATAAGTTCACTTTTTACCTGAATTTTGAAATCTATATAATACTTTTTATAATAAATTAATTATTTATTTATTTTTGAATGAAATGTTTAGTTATGCATTACCTATCATTAACCCAGTCTGACCCGGCCTAGTTTTTCCTAACCTGAGTCAAACCTGACCCAGCTAAGACCCATAGTCAATAGTATATCATTTAAGCAAAGGTAAATTATTTTAATTTAAGTGGAAGATCGCAGATAAAGGGTATAAAATGATCGACATTTTATAATAAATCACGGCGGAATTTAATAGTAAATTTTTATAGTGTGCGAATGGAGCTTGCTTACATATAAAAGTATTTTTTTATTAGTTAACACTTTCTTGTTGCTTAATTAAAAGTCATAGAGCTAATTCTTGTGATTCTAATGGTAGTAAAATCATCAAAATCGGTTTGATAAATCATAAGATACGAGTATTTTTCAATTGATTACTATAGAGTTTTTCTTATGAATTGAAGCACATGGCGTTCCACTTACTATATAAGGTAATAGTCACATGCCCGCCAATTTTTACTATGAAATTTGTTCCCTTTAACTGCGGACTACTAATTAACTATTTATTTAATCATTGGTATTACTTTGATAGCAATATAATATTTATAATCAATTTTTATCTAAGACCAAAGATAATGTATGTGCCAATCAAGTTAATTATATATCATTTAAATGAAAGATATATAAAAGGTATATATATTATTTTAACATAATCACTTATAAAATTAAAAATGATTTTAATAAAAAATTTTAATTCAATAACAGGAAAAATAAAACAATACAGAAGATAATTACTATATAGCTCATAAAATTATAAAAAGAATAATATCTTTTTCAAGAATTTTTTATTTCAATATCAATTTAACTTTTTACATATATACACAAGTATTCATATACACACATATTAATTTTCTCTTATATTCTTTCTTATTTTTCTTCCTATCTCATTTTTCTTTCTCTTTTAATTTTTTTCTCTTATTTTTCTTTTCTCTCATATATTTTTCTCTTGTTTTCTTCTTACTTGTTTTTTCTCTTGTTTTCTTTTTTTTTATTTTTCTATCTCTCTCATACAAAATAAATAAAAAAAAGAAACTTTTTAAAGCTAAAAGTAGAAAATGGCTAAGAAGAAGGCAAAAAAATATAAGAAACAAAAATATAAGATTTACGATAAGCCAATATAGTAATTTATCAAAAATTAATTAATTATAAACTTTATATTTTTAGTGGATATAGAGTTGATCTTTGCAGTAGTTGTAGCTATAATTGCTGCTATTCAAAGCAAGAAAAAGAGCAAGACAAGAACCATAAAAACTCTAAGTCCAAGTACTAGTAATGCAAGCACTACTATAGTAATAATAAAAATGAAAGAAGTAGAAGTCAAGTACTAAAAGTAATAGTTTAACAAGAAGTAGCAATAAAAAAAGTTCTAATAGTTCATCTAGTGGCAGGCTACCAAGCCTATTAACTAGAAACACTCATCCCATTTTCAGATAAATATATTATAATCCTTTTTTTTTTGTTTTATTATCTTTTATTTTGGTTTTGTTGGATAAAATTAAAGTGCTAATTAAAAAAGGACAACTATTATTTCTAAAAACTGATTTAGCAAAAAAATAGAATTGCAATATAATAAAATTTAAAAAAATTAATACTAGAGATTGCTAAAAAGCTGCATAAATATCAATGACAATTGGGCACATTTAAAAAAATATTAAATAGTACTACAAGTTGCAAAGATGTATAGCAATAATAAACAATGATAGTACATTAAAGGCCCTTAATTATGTCAAAGTGGGAAAAATACTAAAATAATAAGATAAGGATGATATAAAATTTTGTGCTTATATAAATTATATTTAAAATATTATTTGTTATTATTTTTTTATAAATAATTAGAAGAGAAAGGAGCATAAAGGACTAAAATTTTGATAAAATTGGGAAATGAAAGAATAAACTACAGTATTATTTGCAAAATGATTTAGAGCTACTAACGATAATAAGGTAGTAATAGTACTATTTAACTAAAGAATAGATTATCGATAAAGAGGTAAAAGAAGAAAAGAAGTTTGGTTTGTATTAATAAATAGTAGTATAGAGCATATTATTTTCAAAGATGTATATATTGTAATATTAGCTAATCTGATCCTATAATTTGAGTTAATATATTTTAATATTGATATTTCTAATATGTCTAATATATATTATCTCAATTTTGACAAATCCTTTTTTTAAGGTGGTCTGCTTTGGCCTTTGCTTTTATTAAAAGTAATGATATTTGTTATATTAATGAGTGTACAACTAGCTACACGTGCATTTTTGGTACCTAATTTAAGTAGTCCACCCGAAGAATCTACACTAGCTACTATACCTACAATCCAACTATGGGAATTGCCTATTTAAATACTCTAATTCATGTTCTTTCTATTATTACTAAGGTCGCCTCAGTATAATGGGTTCAGCCAGCTATTTAATTTTTCACAAAAGGTCTTAGGGCTACTTTACTATTGCAGACAAATCTACCAGATATAGTTCATGATCCATTTTATGTTCTAGCTAGATTTTGGCAACTTACACATTCAGCAAGGCTTAACTTGCTATCAAAAACACCTTGAACTGCTACCATTGCCTATATTGCTTTTATAAGGTTTATTAATCTTGGTACAGACCTTTTTTCTGGTAGCACTATTAGAGATCTTTATTACCTCCTTACTTGAGACTTGTCAAACAGGTTTCTGTTTTTTTAGTTTTCTGTATTTATAGTATAACAATAATACTATTGCACTAAAGCTTCTATTTAAGATAGTGGAACCAAAATTATACCCAATCTATATAAGCTATAGTTACTGAACACAGGTCTTCTTTCAGTATTATTACTAGCGAGATTCAAATTTACAACCTGTCACTTGGAGATAACAATCTGGCAATTTCTCTAAGTCACTGCACCCTTAGACAAACTCTTTAATAATTACTTGAACCAATTTTCTGACAGGAAAAAATCAAAAAATTTATTGTTAGAAAGTGCTTGTACTTAGAGAAGTATAGTAAATTATATGATTAAAGTTTATATATGTCCTAACCCCTTCTAGTGATAGGACTATTGACCAATCAAATTTTATAATATTTAAAAAAAACTCAAAAACGTTTTTGACCTGAAGATAAGCTACTCCACTATTGACAAAAGTTACTATATAGTAAAGTCTAAATTTTACTAAGCAAATCGATTAAAATCGCATAAGTAGCCTTATTTAGCAGGTCAAAATACACTTCAGCAGGAAATTTTTTATATAGATAAATTTTGATATATAACAATTAATCGATATATACTATATATTCCTGAAAATAAGCAACCTTTTTTGGCCAAAAAATTACACGAAAAAACAAGGGGGTTGCTTATTTTCAAAATATTGAATTTTTAGAAAAATTGAAAAACATACTAATAAAAAGTTGTCCAAATGACACCAAATTTTTACTGTAGGTGTATTTTTATGCGCTAAACAACTTTACTTAATCGACTTTTTTGATGTTTACTTAGTAAAAAAAAAGTTTTATATGTAGCAACTGCCAACACGTTTTTTGATAATTTTAAAAAAAATTAGAGGAGTTGCTTATTTTCGGAGTAGCTTATTTTCAGGAATCTACGGTATCGTTTAAAAATTAATGATATATATCGATAAACTAGTTATATATCGATATATATCTATAATCGATAGATAGCGTAAATAAATATAAATCTTATATATTTATTAATCGATTTTTATTGTATTTATTGAAACCAATATATAGCGATTAATAGATATTAATCGCTATAGATTTGCACTTTCTCGTGATCTGTAATTTGATGTTATGTAACGCACTGGGTCTGGTTTTTTTGATCTTTTTTTATATTGACCCTCGATCTATTTTTTTCATAACTAATACTGCAACTTATATTTTTCTACTGTATTAAACTTTTTTTCGTTTTATAACTTATTTATTTTTTTTTGTTTTATATTTATTTTTTTTTATATCGTTTTATATTTATTTATTTATTTTTTTTTACTTGTTTTTTTTTTTTTAGTTTTTTTTAATTTATTTTATATTTATTTGTTGTTTTATATTTATAGTATTTTTTTTATTTCGCATGTCTGCTATATTATCTCTAATTCACTACTTTTCTTACTTTTTTTGCAGATTTCAGCCACTAATCCTTCTGCTTCACCTTGTTCTATATACCTTGCCGAAACCACCTACAGCTAAAACTTTATTGTTACCATTCCATCCTTTTCAATTTTTAAACTGTTGTAGGGCATTTATTCTAACATGCTGTGAAGCGCATTTTCTTGCAGTTGAGTTTTTTGGATTAGTTCATTTATTCATTTATATTTATTTATTTTTTTTTTGTTAATTGATTTTTTTTTCGTATTATTTTATTTATTTATTTTTTTTCTTTTAAAACATAGAAAACCCTGGCATAAAGGTTAAACCCAAATGGATTAGAAGAATCATAGAGTAGAGATCTCCTACCTGCCTCACAGAAATATCGGTATGTTCGTTTTTGGTATTGGCGAGAAAGTAGGTTGCTCGAATCTACATAAAGATAAGTATTTTTTTTCAGTATTTTTTTTTTGTTATTATTATAACTGATACTTTTGTTGTTTTCTTGTAGTGATTTGGTAGAGGTTTGCGGTATTTCGATAATATTCTTGCAGTAAAGCGATGCTGTACTTGAAGTAAAACGACGGCATTCTTGTGGTAAAATGGTGACGTTTTTGTGGTGAAGTAATAGCGTTCTTGGGGGTAAAGTAACAGCATTCTTAAAGTAATTTGACGGTGTTCTTGTGGTAATTCGACGGGCATTCTTGCAGTAAAGTGACGGTATTCTTGTACACGTTCTTGTAGTGAAGCGATAGCGTTCTTGCAGAATTCGACGACGTTCTTGTGGTAATTATACGGCGTTCTTGTGGTAAAGTGATGATGTTCTTGAATGGCGTTTTTGTAGTGCAATGCAATCTTTGTTATGTAGTAATCGTGTGGATACTGTTTTAGAATTTTGTTATTTAGAATAGTTAGGGTTAGGGTATTTAGTTAATATTAGTATTAGGGTGTTTAGTTATAATTTGTTAGGGTTAGGAGTAGAAGTTAGAATAAGTGGTTTTACTTGGTGGTATTTGCTATTTAATAATATATGTATGTATAAATAACACATTATTGTATATATATATTATAATATTAAATAAATTATAAAACCGATTTTGCAATATAAATTAATTTAATTCATTATATGTCCTGTATAATTGGGTATAATAAACTCATTTTTTATTATTAAAATATTAATTGTTTTTATATTGATTACATATCGATTATTAACTATCATGGATATATATCGATTATAATCACTATCAATATATTGGTTATATATTGATTACTAACTATCATAGATATATATCGATACTAAATACCCCCGTGGGATTTCTATTGATAGTGATAGTAATTGATATATATCTGATATAGATAGTAATCGATATATATCTAATAAGATATATATCAATTAATATCTATATCAGATATATATCGATTACTATCACTATCAATAGAAATCAGCAGAGGTATTTAGTATCGATATATATCTGATCAGATAGTAATCGATATATATCTATATATAAAATTTGCTAATGTTACCATAAAATTTTCATAAGTATTGAAAAATTTTTTATTAATTGACATTTGATTTTTATATTTGATGGAAAAATTAAAATTTTTTAAAAAAATATATTTGCCCTACAATTGACAAAAGTCACTAGGTTGCATCTCATAATTCAATATAAAATAGTATGAGATATATATTAATGCGTAGTACCCTAAATTTATATATAAAAACTATACGTCATGTAATAAAGCACAAATCGTCATATCACATTATCCAATTTTCTGCTGTAATGCAAAATCTTTATTGCCGCTATTACAACATTAAAATTACATTATTATATGATGTATCAATTTCATCACATACCAACAACAATTTAAAAATCATATAAAATCAGAGTATCTACTCTTGTGGCTTTTAATATTCTTACAATCATAATAAACATGGAACTGTATCAGTATGAAAATACAAGCAATTTTTCGAATTTTTTTTTTACACTTTGGCAGTTTCGCCAGTACTTTATTAAGATACTAAGTATATCACTAAATTAATACACTTGTTTACTCCTAATTTGCAAGCCTGATATCACCCGGCTACCCTAAGGCGCCCAAGTGCAACCTACCGCACTAGCTTAAGATTATTCAGAAACTAGGGGCTGTGTTAAACCAGCCTAAGTACTACACCAAAATGGCTTTCCACCAACTAATATTCTATCACCTATTGCCGTCATGCACAAATTATAAAAATCTTGTTTCTGCTCTATTCTTCTTCTTTTTAATTCTATGATATTTCTTTCATTTTTGTTAGTAGAGTTTTCCGCATATCTTGAATTAGGGTCCCTCTTCTGCCTCTTCCTTTCAATGATACTTCTTGAAAAAGGAGCCTTCTTTCCTTGCCAGTTTCTTTTGTGCGTCCACTGGATTTCTTCTTTTTGTTCCCATTCCACTATTTTAACGCATCTTTCTCTCCAGATTATTTCATGAAAATAATCTCATGCCATAAGAGGAAAATACTGCAAGATCAATTTTACGTCATTACTTGTAAGGCCTAACTTAAATAAGTCTTCTTCAGTACACGACTTATATAAACCCTTTATAAGGCCTTCTCTTCTTTCTTTTTTTTCCTGCGTACTGGCACCAAAAAGAGAATTACGGAGCTGCTGTATAGAAACTTCATTTTTTTTTCCATTTTCATTTAGAAGCGCAAGTATGAATTTGGCAACTGTCTCCTCAATCTTTTGCCACCGTGTCTCCTAAGCTTCACATACTGCCAAATGATCCTGCATTTCCTTGGCATCTTTGTCATATACTTTACATATATCATCTTTATATAGATCAGGACGCGTTATACTAAGATTACTAAGGGTCAGGAGCTTACCGTGCAGACACTTGATCAAGAAATTGAGTTTCCTTCCTTTATACATTGAGGTACATCTCACGGCACTTTGCTTTTTAATTCTTTTGCATAGACCTTCCCATGCCCAAATACGGTGGTAGTCTTTCTTTTCCAGCCAACTAGAGACGCTTAGCATTCTCCAATCTGATGCTATTAAAGTGTCATCAATTTCTTTAATGACCTTTCGTACTGGCATTTCAACAAGATTGTTTTGCCAGTACATATTGTACCTAATTCTTGAGCTTCGTTCTGTATTCTGTACTACAAGAAGAGGGGCTGCCTGGCCTTCTTTCACTAGTACATCTACTCTGTCATTCCAATAATTGTTGCTATGTTCTTTGACTTTAACCATCTCCACCTTTAAATTTTTAATTTGTTTTGTGTCAAAAATCTTGAGTAGCAAATTATAGTTCTTCTAACGTAGCCACTCTTTATTCGATCTGTGCCTTTCACAACCATTAATTCCTAGAATAGCAGCTGCACTGTCAGTATAGATTTTGACCACACTATCTTGCGGAGACAATAATAAGACTACCCAGATTGCTGCTAGTTCAGTCCTTGTCAAAGAAGGCCATCCTTGTATACTGAGGTTCCCCTTTTGGATCATTTCCTTTCCATCTTTACCGACCTGTATCCATTCTAAACCTTGCTTACAACTCATTCCATTTTCTGAAATTTCTTTGTGCAATGATCCGTCTGTATAAAACACTAATGACTTTTTTGCTACACTAATATTTCTATTTAACTGCTCTAAAAGCAGATTCTCACAACAATTTTTCGAATTATCAGTCAGAAATGATAGAAATAGAATAATATATTTATTTTGATGATAATATCAAATACTACATAGTGGTAAATACCAATAGTACCTTCAGTACATTTTATGGTCAGAGTGATGAAATTTGGACATGTAGTAAAAAGAACAAAAGAACTTTAAATATGATCAAACCTGATGATTCAAGTATGAACAAACCTGATAGTTCAAATATGAACGAACCTGATACTTCAACTATAAATAAACTTGATGTTTCAAATAGTCAAGATAATAGAGCATTGTCAGATCAGTTCTAGAAGAACGTGATGATGAGATGTTGGATAGATCAAATAGTACAATTGAGACAATTTCAGAAGACATTTCCAAGAGTATCCCCTTTGATTCGTAAACAGAAGTTGAAAATTTTTTGACAAGTATGGACAACGAAATGGATTACTATTATTAAATATCACATAAAAAAGAATAAGGCAGGAATGATTCACAAAAGAACTTCATTTGCGAGTTCGAAGAAAAGTACTGACCTAATAAGAGTCAGATAGAGAAACAAAAAAATACAAAAACAAAGGTTAATTGCTAGTGGCATGTAAATTTCTTTTTTGGAGGTGAAACTCATACCAGGAACGTAGTACGAAGTAACGAAATGTATGGTTAACAGGCAAGTTGCTGTGTGCGATCTCTTGAATCTTATTGGATGGCGTATTCGAACTGTTCATTGGATGTTTGATAACATGATTACTAGCTTTTTGCGTTTGTTTAATGTCATGTGAAATCGTTTTTTGTGTAATTCGTTTTGGTAAGCTTGTGGCTGTGCGCATCATATATATTCTGCCACGAGCGTCTGTACTTGTTATGCCTTGCTACTTTTGGTAATCAATTCGAGGATAAAAGGGTATAGTATGATTTTCCGATTTTGTTTACTTTATAGATTTTATGCTTTCTTTGGTTAGATTTAGATCTATTATGCATGATCTCTACTATTGAGCAGGTTTGTTTGCTTGCTTTTTTTAATTATTATCGAAAAATCATTTGCTTGTGATTTTGATATTTTTTATTAATTTCTTAATAATATTTGATCTACGTGGATGTTGTAATTCGTACTGTAGTACTTATATAGTAAAATTGCTCTAGTGTTATATTTTAAA